>JAMKCH010007931.1:0-54162 GCA_023653785.1 Ophioderma brevispina | reverse complement strand
TTATTCTCAGATTGATTCTGTAACTTTAAATGGATTATAAAGTTTTTTCATCTGGTGTCTCTTTGGTATACGGGGCGTTATGAAATGTTTGCATTTGCTGCCTCTGAGGAGATGACGCTGCAATTCCTTTTCTTCGAAAAGACTTTATTGCCTAACAAACGTACATATTGTATTGCACCCGTGTCCTGTAGAATGATTGTGACTTAACAAAAAATGTTCTCAAGTCAAATGAACCATCTATGGTTATGCCAAATTAAAAATTGACCATTTGTAACTTTGCGTTTTTAAATTGTGGCAAACAAACTTAAATCATTGAGTCTTAGAGGGATATCAAAAGGGGACTCCAAAAAGATCTGCGTATTGAAGCCCGTCTTATGCCCCCGCTGTCGAATCGTTGTACCTTCGCCCTTTGCCCCTGTCCTTTCCAGAGAAATTAAAGTTTACAAAAGCTACTTTTGTATGTGTTATCCTTGAAAATATTTTCACCTGAGTCGATATTGTCAGTTTTTATATAAATTAAATTTGAAAATGACAACCAATAATAGAACGCTGTCTGGACTCCACAAAGTTGAGAATCGTGGCGGATCGAAAATAATGCCGACGTATCATAGCGCCAAAACTCTTTCCGTTCATTGTTTTAATATTATTAAAGTGAAAGGATTGGACTTCGTCTCTTCTAACTTTGAAGTGGTCTCTGGTATAAAAAGGGTTTAAAATGAGGAGAAACGTTCGTGGGTATAATTGTGGTCTCATATGAAAATGTTATTAAGTTTGAAAAATATTTGAGTTACAAAAGCTGTAAGAAAATTAGTAAAAAAGAACGACAGGGATTTTGGAGAGAGACGACAACACACCAGTTGAAATTTATTAATCTTTCCCTAGAGATAGCCAGCGCACAACAGTGTTTGAAAAAAAAAACATGTACGCTTGGCCGGACTCCGAACCAGCAACCTCCGCATTACCAGCATGGCGCTCTTGCCAACTGAGAGAGTACGAAGCCTGGGTTGATTAGGGAGCATGATTAAAATTATCTATAGGTTTTAAGTTCCGAAAGGTTGTCACCTCCATCGCTAGGTGAGGTTATAATAAATATTCATCCTCGCCGTCCTGGAGAAATAAGTAGTTAAAATTTCACCACGTTTCCTCTTCAAAATGAGGTGCACAAAACTTTCGCAAGTCCTTTTCTTCGACAATATATTTGGTTTAATTTGTTACTTGCTCAATTGTATCTTATTTCTAGAATGTCTAACATTTGAACTTAAAATTGCGTTCAGTTATCAGTACCATTCAATACATTGAAAACTCCCACTGGAGTTTAGTTACCAAGATAAACCGGAAGAGAAAGGCTGAAGAGCCGTTTGAGGGTTCTTATACTCTTGGAATACCTTTAGATTTGTATGTTTAAAACATAAGAGCAAATGGCAATTTATCTTAATGTCAAACCGAATAATCAGAGCTGTTTACACTGCGTTCTCGTGTGTTGACGTTGATGGAAATAGGCTTGTCTGCACTACAAACTGGACAAGCAAACAATTACTTGAATTTAGCTATGTCGGCAAAGTAGTATTACTAAAATCAGTTTAGTTCGACTCGCAGTCTACAATTCTCAAAGTGTCTGAAAAGCATTCAAGTCCCGCAAATAAGGGTCATTTGGGCTTTCTGAAAATGTCTAAGATCGGAAATGACAATCTTAGACGAGCGTTTTCCGCCAATGTCACACAATCTGAACCCATCGCGTTTATAGCAAAGCCAAAAGAGTCATAACGTATCGGTCACAACGCGATGCCGTCTTTAGCAACGCGTTTGCTTTCAGACAAACACATACGCGTTGATTAAATAAACCATTTCGAAAAGTTGAAAAAACCAACGCACCTGCTTTAAGACAGTTATGGCAAACGCACAAATCCAACCGGCCATTATGCGTTATTCACGCGTGTTGAAAATTTTCTTCAACCACATTGGACAAATAGCAACGCGCTGAAGTTTCATAAAACTCTTTGAGAATGAACAACGCTTTGTGACCTTAGAATGCGTTGTCGTGGGGGGGCAATTTGTAGGCTACCAACGGTTGTGCACTTGTTCGATCGTACATTCTATGTGCAAAGCACACGCCTCTTAATGGCATATAGTCCCTATACTAGTCAGGAGGAATTGGGGCACAGGGTGGGAAAATGGAGTACAGAACTTTTCTATTGAACGATTTTTGTCAACTGATGAATTAAGCTAATAATTTCTGGAGGGTGTGCAAAATTTCGTGCAGTAGCATTTTCTAGAAATCCATATGCCGCTATCACTCTCAAATTCATTCAAAATGGCCCAATTTAATTTTATGAAACTAGACCCAGGTTGTTTTAAAGCACGAGGAATCTGTTGGATCGGTTTTATTATTGACGGGATTTGATCACAACCTTTACAATCATCCAATATGGCAACCTAAAACCCAAGATGCCCTGAAATCATTCAAGTGACCATAACTCAATCAAGTATTTGTGATGGAGGCATTCTGCGCTCTATACCCAAGAGGGGAGGAAACTCAGAGATGAAATTTCAAGTGTGTTAACAGGCTTACCAATCAGATGGAAGCAATTGGCTGCTTTTAATATCTTTTAAACCTACAATTGCATATTTCATCATCCTTGGCCCGTCATTTTGAATTTTTAAAAGCATGTTTCAAAACCAATAACCCATATCACAGTTATTAATGTCTCATAGACACACACTTTATATTTAATTTTACTTAATAATCATTTTGGGTGTTTTAACTAAATACAATACAGATGTATCGTAATGTATCGGTTTTTAAAAAAGAAGGTAAAAGGGCAGCCACATTGGCCCCCATCTTTAACATGTTTGCATGTTAAAGAAACAGAGATCTTCCAAGAGATGTCAATGGTCAAATACTTCTCCCATACCTTAATTTACAACTTTGTAATCAAATTTAGTTGACGGAACTATATGATACACATTATTAAATGCTCATAGACCACTCTATTTTGAATTAAAATTTAATATCATTTTGGGTGTTTTAACTAATACAATACAGATGCTATCAGTACTTAGGTTTAAAAAGTAAAAGGCAGCCCATTGGCCCCTATCTAACTTGTTGCATGTTTAAGAACAGAGATATTCCCAGAAAAATGTCAATGGTCCACTACTTTCCCTACCTTAATTTACACCTTTGTAATAAAATAGTTACGTACCTACATATAATACACATATAATGTAGGTTTTACTAATTTTAAAGGCGGTTGTATTGGATGCCCTCTTGATTTTGAAAATGTCCATTACAGAGAAATGCCAAATAAGGGTTTCTAGGATCAAATAAAGTATATCTATTGTAAATGCATAAAGCCTGACCTATAGACACTGGAATCAAGCTCTAAACTGCAAATGTGCAGAACACTAGACGTATTCAGGATGCGTTGGGAAATGCGTCTAGAGGTGTTAAAGTTAACACTTTCAGAGTGTGATCAATTGTAACAGATTGAACACCTGCAGAAACATATTTTAGGTGCTTCAGATGTAATTCAAGTAGCGTAAATAGGTATAATGGAGGAGTTAGATCACTTGAATGATTTCGAGGCACATTTGACTTTTGAGAGCCATATTGGATTTTTGTGGCAATGTAATGATGTAAATTAATTTACCAACACTTTCTCGTACTTAAAACACACGGGGTACCGAGAAATATTTGTCTTTATAGGAAATTACTTAAGGGTATTTTAGTGATTTTGCGCCATGTAGCACCATATGGTTTTCAAAATGCCACGGCTAACAAATTTTGCACAACCTCCAAAATTATTGGCTGAGGTCCTAATGAACCGAAATCTATTCAATCGAAAAAGTCTGTACTCCATTTTCCATGCCTTCAGGCTGTGTGCCGAAACTTCCACCTGACTATACTACCGCGGTGAATTAAGATGTGTAAAACCTGGTGACTATCATAATAACTCCACCAATGAGCAATAAAAGTTGGTCTTTAAGATTTGGTGAAAAAAAATCATTTTATAGTAATTATTAAGCGGATTCATTTTTTTTTGTTTTTGTTTTTTGTTTTTGCTTTGTCGGTATCTATCGGGGTATCACAATATTGGTCATAATTAGTTGTCCTTAATTACGAAGGAAATGTGTGATGTTTTAAAACCACTATCAAGCGATTTCCTTCAAATGTAAAACAAATCTAGCCCCCTTTTTTAATTCAGCCATTTCGCACGTTTATTAGAAATGTTTGTAGTATAGCCTCTGTAAATGGCTAGGTTAACACGCTGTATTTGGCAAGAAGTGACGATTTTAGACATTTCTTTTCATACTAGGATAGGATTGTGCTTCTGGAGTTCTAGGCCGGTCCATTTCATGGGAAAACCGGTGTAATACTGAATCGTGCGCCTACTGGACATTATAGAAGTAAATCGTTTGACTCCCTTATAGCTACCTGCCTACTTGAACATTACCACCTAGCGCCATTCCAATCAGTCCACTGATCATTTGATGGTCACTACAATATTATGCTGTCGTCTATCTACCAGCCCATTATCATGGCCATACGAGTCATAAATACCAGAATTTCTCCTAGGAGAATTCAAATTCCACAATGAGAAGCGCTCCTTTTGGCACAATTTCGTATTTCTCCTAGAAGAACTTCCAGCCAATGATAGCGCTCCCTTTGGCTGAATTTCTCTAGGGAGATTCCAGCCAATGAGATCGCTCCTTTTGTCTGAATTTCTCCTAGGAAGAAATAAATTTCTCCTAGGAGGAAATTAACAGCCAATGAGAGCGCTCTCATTGGCTAGTAGAAATGCAATTTCTGAATTAAATTTTTAAAAACAACCAGCAAGTGAAAATCGAAAGTATGATGACGGGTAAACTTTCTTCATACAAGTTGTAAACAATCAGGGGCGTTTCCAGGGTTTTGAGTTCTTTTCAAAGTTAAATACAGAAAAAATATTTAATTAAATCTCAAAACACATTATATTTTACACATTTCAAGTTACGCAATACTTGCAAATTTTATCACAAACACTTTATTCAAGATATTAGGCACCCAATTCTGTTCTTCCTTCGTGTAATTCAGCAACGAAATAATCAATAGAAGCCTGGAACGACCTGAAAAAAAAAAAAATAGAGTGAATGGGTATTAGGGTTATTCCTATAGGCTTGATGATTCTTCATCAATCATTACACCAAGACACCAAAATGTCGTGTATTATTGGCGTATCACCTGGATGAAAGAAATTGCTCAAGCCTACCAGAATAGGTTAAAACGTCATTCAACTCCATTCATCATGTTTAATGTCTATTCCTTTCAACATGTAATCCATTAAAATGTATGTTCGTACTGAAGAGTTTTTAAAGCTTGAATCACGTCTATGCACCAAGAAATATTTGGTTAATGTTATGCTGGTGATTGAATACGAAACTGATGTTTACTCTGGTAACAACGATCGCTTTGATGATGAGCATCGGAAAACATTCGTTTCATATTCGACTATTCTGCAAACGTTTCTCAGACGTGCTTGAGCTTACGTAGTACTTTATGTAAAATTTCAATAATTGTAGGTCGTAAGCTGTCGTACTGCCAGATTGCTTCTTTTTGTGTTCATTTTTGTTATGAATGCACCACCTATTACGTGTGTGCCACCGATGTAAAGGGTGTAATTTCAAATAAATCAATAAAAGATATGTAACAGACCTTCTATGATTATTTCGTGCTGAAAATTACATGAAGGAATAACCCACAATTCTGCCTTCTGTTTTAAGTTAAGCATGAGCTAAGTCATACAGAAGTTGGTTTTCTTGAAATCGATGCGTGAAATTTTTTGCGGTAGTGCGTAGTATATGTTAATGCTCAGTGTTCAATCACAGTCACGTTTACATCAGGCCCGTACGCGGGGGGGGGGGGTTGCCGGGGGATCGGTCGCACCCACCTCCCCCCCCCCCCAATTCGCACAAAAGGGGAAACAGGTCCAATTTTTTGGAGATTTTTGCAAAAAAGGTCCAAAAGTTAGAGAAATTGAAAGATGTCCACTTTTTAGTGATGAGATGTTCAAAAAGTCCAAATAAGACAATTTTAGCGGGGGCTAGGTCCACTTTTAGCAAAAAACAGGTCCACTTTTACCAAAAAAGTCCACTTTTTTCGAAGTCCCGCACCCCCAAAATAATCCTGCGTAGGGGTGTAGCATAGGTGTTTGTTGTACAATGTTATTTAACCTTTCGGTGTTGATTGACAATTTATGTGCTTGAACATTAGTTGATAAGAACATTGTTGATGTAGGATTTAATGAACCCTGATTTCGCCCGATTTCATTTTGTTTTTCCATACGTTTTCCTCAGACTTAACCATTTGCGGGCGGGAGTGAGCGGTGGAAGGCTCTTACTACACATCACAATGGACTAATGTCCAGGTTTCATCCACATAATAACATCATAAAGGTCATAGAGATTATTTCAAAAGGAAGTATAATTTGCACGGAACTATGTTCCAGTTTTTTTATTTCAATGGCATAAAAAACACACAGAAACGCCTACATTTGCCCATTTCCATATAAAATTGATTCGAGATAGGATCATAATAGGATTAGGATCCAGGACTATTCCCACATCGTATCTCTTTTCAGTGTGACATCGATTCCCCATATAGAACTCATAATAGGATTAGGATCCAGGACTATTCCCGCCTTGTATCTCTTTTAGTAGTGACCTCGTTCCCCATATTGAACTCATAATAGATTAGGATCCAGACTATTCCAATCGTATCTCTTTGTAGTGACATCGATTCCCCATATAGAACTCATAATAGGATTAAGGAATCCCAGTACTATTCCCACATCGTATCTCTTTTAGTAGTGACCTCGATTCCCCATATAGGAAATCATAATAGGATTAGGATCCAGTATATGCCCACATCGTATCTCTTTCAGTATAGTGACATCCCCATATAGAAATCATTAATCACAATAGGATTAGGATCGTACTACTCCTGGCACAAAAAGTATCTCGCATGTTTCTACTGAATGAGCGAGAAAAGGCCGACTTGCAATATTGTTGTGGTCCGCGTGTTCGTGTCTCGTCCACGCAAGCCCATTGAAAAATCCATAAAACTGACCAACTTTTGTTTGGGGGGTTCGCGTCTTTCGGGCGATTCTATCTCAGCCATTTCTGCCCGCGTTTTTACAAGCCAGGTATTAATGAAAGAGCAGATATAGGCAAACAAAATGTATATTTTCTAAAATTTTCATAATGGTTGACTTTGGCACAAAAACTGATCGAAAAACATGCCGAGGATACTTTTTGACCAGGTGTATTCCCACCTTTATCTTTTGGTTTTTCATTGACATCCCCAGATAGGAATCATAATAGGATTAGGACCATACTGTTCCACACGTATATTTTTGTAGTGACCTCGATCCCCATATAGGACTCATAATAGAGTTTGGATCCAGTACTATTCCCACATCGTATCTCTTTTAGTATTTTCAGTGGACATCCCCATGGGACTCATAATAGGATTAGGATCTGGTAACTATTCCCACCCTGTATCTCTTTTAGTATTTTCAGTGACACCTTAAGATAGGACTCATAATAGGATTAGGTCCAGTACTATTCCCCCCTTGCTATCTCTTTTAGTATTTTGTCAGTGACATCTTAGATAGGACTCATTAATAGGATTAGGATCCATGACTATTTCCCCCTGTATCTCTTTTAGTATTTTCAGTGACATCCCAGATAGGACTCATAATAGGATTAGGATCCAGTACTATTCCCACCTTGTATCTCTTTTAGTATTTTCAGTGACATCCCCAGATAGGACTCATAATAGGATTAGGATCCAGTACTATTCCCACCTTGTATCTCTTTTAGTATTTTCATTGACATCCCCAGATAGGACTCATAATATGATTAGGATCCAGTACTATTCCCACCTTGTATCTCTTTTAGTATTTTCAGTGACATCCCCAGATAGGACTCATAATAGGATTAGGATCCAGTACTATTCACACCTTGTATCTCTTTTAGTATTTTCAGTGACATCCCCAGATAGGACTCATAATAGGATTAGGATCCAGTACTATTCCCACCTTGTGTCTCTTTTAGTATTTTCAGTGACATCCCCAGATAGGACTCATAATAGGATTAGGCTCCAGTACTATTCCCACCTTGCATTTCTTTCAGTATTTTTAATTCAATGGCATATTTGTTCTTTAATCGGGATTCTTGTTCAGTGGGCGGGGTTTAGTATACAAACACGCAATTATCATTGTTTGTTGCCTATCTAATATGAGACGATATTAGATAGTGTGTCGTCATGCATGGGGTTTACGCGAGCGTGTAAACGGTTACGCAGTGCACGCAGCTGGTTCATTTTGACCGCTAGGGTCTTTTAACTATTGAATCGGAAGTATTTTCGATGATTAAAACCACGAAAACTAAATAAGAATGAAAATAAAAGATAGGATTTATTGTTTTGCCTATCTAATATCGTATCATATTGGATGGGCAGTCCAATATTTTTATCGAAGTGAATAGCGGCTGCGTCGGTATAGCAGGAGATATGGTCCTCCGGACTCATAATCCACCTACAACGATGAAGAATAGGGCACTCGATTCAGTTGACTCTTCACGCAACATTCGTTTCAAGCTTCATCCTGTCTATGGAACCCGGACTATGGCTCCAAGCGGACCATATTTCGTTTCACACCGGCATCCACTACTCAAAATATCGTCCACTACTCAAAATATCGGACTGCCCATCCATAATGACAAGATACTACATAGGCAAAACAACAAATCCTATCTTTTATTGTCTAAGTAAGTGACAGTGGCAATGACATAATATATCTCACATAGATAAATCTTGAACGCGTCCTCATGTCAGATCACAAGCCGAGATCAAGACCTGCCATAAATTGACTTTTATCACACATTTCGTGGCTAGTACTTAATTAGCCTATTATTTGTTAGATTTTGAAATAAACATAGTGATTTAGTATAAATAAATACGCTAGCTCTGTGGGGTTGGCATTTGTATACTATAAAGTGGTACTTTCTGACACTATTAACTCTCTGCAAAAATTCGAGGTTCATTTTTAGATACATCTGCAAGCTGCGAGTTATTTTGGTTAGTACACCACCACTGAATATTAAAATGCACAAAACATAAGCCGGATATTTGTATTTAAATTAAGGAATATATATATGTAAAACGGCTAACTTCTATGAATGACAGAAATTATATCTATCATATTTTTTTTATAAGTGGACTATTCCAGTACAGTAATGGAAAGGTTAATGAAAAAGATGAAGCATTACAGAATGTGATTGTTTATTCGAAGTGGAACGAATTTAGAAGTTGGAAACGTGATTTTCTATTCATTGCGAATGTTAGGCTCATGACAACTTTGCGGTTTGGTTCTGTTGATAACTTTTGATCTTTTACATGTATTTTATATGAGCGAGTAAAATGTTAATTATAATTTTCATAACTTTGCTTTAACTTTTACCTCTAACACATACAAGGGCACCAAGGCATCGCTCCACTATGAGTGCTTATAGTTGATAGTTAATCGCGGTCAAAGGTCATGTAGATCACTTTTTTTAATTCATCATATATTCGAAACCTGGAATGGGCTACGATGGTTAATCTCGATGTAGGCTGGTGAAGGCAATGCGCTAATCTAGAGGCTTAAACAGTTTGTAAAGTGATCGATTAAGCATAAATCATAATGCAAACTTGATCATCGTCATCACCACTCACTACGCGTTGAACCCGAGATTTTGGTACAACTAGAAACATAACTAATAATCAATTTTCATCCCAATGGTGGTGGAGGGGTGCTGCAATTTCATCATGGACCTTTTACGGTTTTAGCAGTAAGAATTTTAGATGATCTTTCTGCAGAAAAGCAAGATTCACTACTCTTGTTTGCACGTCTATTTCACTCTCATGATTATATGTTGGTTCTTCATTTCAAATTTTATATATATAGCAAGCTTGGTTTGTTTAAAACATTTACCTTTTTAAATATTATACTGAGGAAACCATTTCTCCCCATTGTCTGTGGAAAACAGTGTTTAGAGACGAGCTGCAAAGTAGTGTTTATATAGGCCTAGGTATTAAAACACGTCGAATCTCTAAATACTCAGAGTCAAATGCCGAAATACCTGTGAAATGCCTGAACATGTTTATATTTTAATATGGTGTATAGACATGAACATTTAGAAAAAGTGTTTAGATATTTTAAAATGCTTGAAAAATGTCATGCAAATAGTGTTAAAAATTTTGTAACTTCTAATCACCTCTTTAACAGTGTGTCTTAAACAGAAAAGGAATTCAGCGGCCAACTAAATTACGGATGTAACTAATTATAATCAAAGGTTTTGAATGATACCATTTTTAGTTCGTGGTGAGCCATGCATGGGGACAAGAAACAGAAGATCTTACAGTCCTTACAGTCTAACATGTTTAATAAAGGGTGATGTAGTCCCACAACCGCGCGTGATTAACAAAAAAAATCCTTAAAATCTAGAATCGTGCCGCACGATATATAACAAAATCTGCAATTACTCTTTCTGGGACGAATATGAATATACCAATAGTATATTATATTAGTCCCAGACTCCTTTATACATTCGAGACGGTACATCTACCCTCTCTATCAGTAGCTTTAGTTGTATCCCTACGCTCTGGTAGCCTCTTGTTTTACCATGTCCTTTTCATCCTACATTGCTCAAAATTGGGCTAGCTGTCTCCAATCCTGCCGGTCAGTTATTACATCCCTGTCGCGTTTATTTACCTTGATAATAGTACTGGGGTGCACGGTTTCCTTCAAGCTGGCCCCGAGTTATTTCCAAACCATTTCATGTCATTAAACCCACGTGGGGGGGGGGGCAGACTCTTTTATTTACATTACACATGAGTAATTTAGGTCCAGCCCAATTGCTGGCTATTCAACTAAAACGATAGGTTTCGGACAGACTATTTAAGAAGCAACAATCCAGGTCACTCAGATGTCAAGTAATGACCAGTAGAATATAGGGGAACCAAAAGTGCAACCATTTTGACATGGTATTTGTCTCATTTTTGAAAACACCTGTATATACTAGTGTTGTGGCATTACTATTTTGTATGATTCACGTTTGGTTTCAATAGGACTTCAACTTGAAATCAGTGAAATCTGACTTTTCAGCCATTTCCACAACTTGATCTTCGATGACTCGAACTTGGTATGCTATGAAGATTCCATGTGTACATATGACACCAAATTTGGTAACACAAATATGACAAGATCAAAAGTGTGGGCTAAAAGGACCAATTTTACATTGTCAGTGCCTTTACAACTTGACTTAGAGCCCTTTGACATTGATAGTCATGGCAAATATCACTGTCAAAAGGGCTACGGGCTCTAAGGTCAGTTTAAAAGTGGACTGAAAATGTATAAATGGTCTTTTAGCACACACTTTGATCTTGTCAGATTTGTGTTACCAAATTGGGGTCATATGTCCAACATGGAATCTTCATGCATACCAAGTTCGAGTCATCCTTCGGTAATCCATAACTCCTCAAGATTCAGATTTTGATTCAGATTCAGTGCACCGTCAGGTTTAATTCATTTTGAACAACGAATCATGATCATCTCAAAAAATATATACAGGGCATCCTCAAGTTGCAGGTGCATTTAGCTTGTAATTCCAAATTCCCCGGTTTCATATCCCTTTTATTCTCGTTTACACATTTGCCGAATTTTGCCATCATAGCAGTATCTACTCTATACTATCAACAGGGTAATGAATTCAATGACGAGTAATCAAATATAAATGTAACATCCACTCTGTAGCAAACTGTGACAACAGCATCAACCACGCACCTATACCAAGAATCTGCAGTACGAAATGCTTATGCGGGGACTTTAAATGCGATCAATATTGAACCTAATCTTCATATTATACACATCACAGAATGTTTTTGTCCAGTATTGCGTTCTAAAGACTCTTATTCACACCATTCCTCCCACCTTTGAATAAATTATCCGGCTTTAATCGTTAATTGATTATCTTTGTGAATGAGTAACTAACTAAAAACACTCCATTCGTGCAAAATAATGGAGCTAAAAAGCAATAGGGTGACGTCCCAGATGTTGTGTTAAGTCGGATATTACACTCGTAACCTCCATTCGGGCTGAGAAATGGCTTCGGGTACGGCCCTCAGCCATTCTCATCCACGAATGGAGTTAACTCCGGGTAATATCGTTCAGTCGTATCTACTAGATTCTGACAAACGCCTACTTTCTGAAAGTATCCGTGAAGCAGTTTTGACCTTGACACGCATCCTTTAAGAGAGAAAGATTGCTTTCCAGATGCTAAATAGTTCTCCATTGCTCTTTAGTTTTTTCCCAGGTACAAATATCCATGGTATCAGAGCAATTGTAATTTTTTGGAAATTCAAATGTCAATAGGGGATTCAATATGTCCAAAACAATCGAAAATGGACCGAAACATGTCCACTCCATCAAACTCCAATAGTGAAGTAAAATGTCCACACATGGAAATCGTTATTAATCCTGTGCTAGTCATGCATGTCCTTTCATTTGGGACAATGCACATGTTCATTTTGGCGGTGAAACACTTCGAACATGCCTCCAGATAATACAGATCCGACAAGCAGTGTCTTTATGACGCATTTAACCAGGGGAGGGGAAAAACTGAACTGAACATGCTAAATTCTCTTGATCTTCTTATTTTATGTCAGTGAACATGCATAAACCTATAAGTGAACAATAACTCAGAAAAAGGCTGACTCAGAGATTTCCCGATGAGGACGCATTTAATTTTCAAAATATCGTATTTTGCACATATGTAATGCTTGTCCATATACCAATCAAACAATTTGGATTTAGATCAAATCATTCAACATATATGGCAATCATTGAATTAGTTGATAAGATAAGTAATGCAGTAGAAAGAAATGAAACTACGTTGGGAATATTCTTAGATTTGTCAAAAGCGTTTGACACTATTAACCATGACATATTATTGCATAAACTAGAATATTATGGTTTTCGAGGTATTTTTTTTTTTTTTTTTTTTTTCAAATCTGTACTTATAGCTGAATATGAATGAGTTTTGTTGGGGCATGTCTTGTTTTGTGTATGTGTATGCGTGTCTTTGTTTGGTGTGTATGAAACTTAGGTTTAGGGGATGATCACATCTGGCCTTATTGGCCTCTCGATCATCTCCTCAATATCATTGTCTTTTGTGTCTTTGTAAGATTTATGTGATGATATTGAAATAAAGTTGATTGATTGATTGATTGATTGATCAACTTGTGAAATAACTAAGCTTAAGCT
This sequence comes from Ophioderma brevispina, assembly GCA_023653785.1. Classification (NCBI taxonomy): domain Eukaryota; kingdom Metazoa; phylum Echinodermata; class Ophiuroidea; order Amphilepidida; family Ophiodermatidae; genus Ophioderma; species Ophioderma brevispina. Next base: position 40,822 of record JAMKCH010007931.1, on the reverse strand, counting down.
CAAACTTTGTTACAAAATTTCGGATCCAGAATTTTTGTTATACGCGGTATCCTAAAAATTGCTTACAGACATTTATGAAACGAGAGCCATTCTTATTTTATAATTTAATCGCGTCAAGAAAATCGAAGAGAGTGAGGCATTTTTAATTTTGGAAATGGAAAGCAATTTGGGTGGGGTACAAACGCTGCCAAAGTGAAATTTTGTGGGGCAAAAGTGAAATTCTAGGGGGAAAATATTTAAAAAAATGTTGAGATTTTTAACAAATTTTGGGCCAAACCGCTGATATTTGCCATAAAATCTGCCAATTTTTCTTCCAGCCTTTTTTTTTTTTTTTTTTTTGTCAAAACAATAGAAAAGGACAGAACAAATGTCCACTTGAAAAGATCAAAATCACAACAGGTAAATCAAATGTCAATAGTGAAGTCAAATGTCCACACAATGGAAATCGTTATGTAATCCTGTGCTAGTCAGTGCATGTCCTTTCATTTGGGTAATTCAAATGTTACATAGGCAATTCAAATGTCATTTGGCAGTGAAACACTTCAAACATGCCTCACCAGAGAATATCAGATACCGACAAGCAGTGTCTTTATGACGCATTTAACCAGGGGACTGAGGGGAGGGGAAAAACTGAACTGAACATGCTAAATCTCTTGATCTTCTTATTTTATGTCAGTGAACATGCATAAACCTATAAATGAACAATAACTCAGAAAAAGGCTGACTCAGAGATTTCCCGATGAGGGCGCACTTAATTTTCAAACATATCGTATTTTGCACATATGTAATGCTTGTCCATATACCAATCAACTTGTGAAATAACTAAGCTTAAGCTCAAACTTTGTTACAAAATTTCGGATCCGGAATTTTTGTTATACGCGGTATCCTAAAAATTGCTTACAGACATTTATGAAACGAGAGCCATTCTTATTTTATAATTTAATCGCGTCAAGAAAATCGAAGAGAGTGAGGCATTTTTAATTTTTTTTTTAATGGAAAGCAATTTGGGTGGGGTACAAACGCTGCCAAAGTGAAATTTTGTGGGGCAAAAGTGAAATTCTAGGGGGAAAATATTTAAAAAAATGTTGAGATTTTTAACAAATTTTGGGCCAAACCGCTGATATTTGCCATAAAATCTGCCAATTTTTCTTCCAGCCGGGGGAAGGGGGGGACTGGTGGACAAGAAAGGGAAAATGGAGAAAACCCCATGCCACCCCACTGAGAGGCTTACTGTATTTTGCGAAACGAAACGAAACGCCCATTGGTTTACACGCTTTATTCCGCCATGCATGCATAACGTGCATAACGGAATAAAGCGTGTAATCCAATGGGAGTTTCGTTTCGCAAAATACAGTAAGCCATTTTAGGATACTTTATTTGTACCTGTATTGAGTATGAGGAGATACTGCATGAATAGAAATGTCCATCAGTGTGATCAGTTATTCATTTAAATGTTTACATAAAAAACAGAAAAGAAACGAAAGAAGGTTATTCAATACCTTTTCAGAAACTTGCACCATATAACTTGTGTAATAGTTTGTTGCTGCATCCTGTAAGGAAAACGTTCTCATCATCTTTATGAAACTTTTATGGCAATCATCCGCTTGTTCTTGACATTCATGACGTTCATTAAAGTATTGGTTTGGATGGTGCAAGTAGGAACTGTTTTTAACTGTGATAATTGAAATCACTAGTAAACATTTGATTTCACTTATGGGAAATTGAGTGAGCTAATTGGATATTTTGTTAGAACTATTGGACATTTGAACTGCCTTATGTTGATATTTGGTATGTGCTAGTAAAACATATATTTCACAATATGGATATTTGAACTGCCTTTGAGGACGATTGGTTGAAAATAGTGGACATTTGACTTGGAAAACCTATATACGGAACTCTAAATAGAACGAGAGCATCAAGGATGCCGTGGCATACTCAAGTGGTATGGTGTTGATCTGTAAAATGAGATTGCGGTGAAACCACTTGGGTGCAAGCAAAAAATGCTATGCAAAGTGTTAATTCCCACATAGGCCTATAGCCAGTGAAATTTTTTAGTTCATTGTAACCCCGTCCCCTGCTGACTCAACTACTCCATCAACTACACCACCCGTCACCTAACCCATTGGATCCCGTACCCATCAATTACCTGACTACCCCACCCTCTCAACCAATAGCTCAAACACCCCATCGACTACTGACTTTGTCCTTGTCAACCACCGATTCCATCAACTATCAATTATGCCACCCTGAGAACCCCTGATTCGCTCCCTGTCAGCCACCAACTCTCCTACTCCGTCAACAAGCGACTCCCCACCCCATCAACCATCTACTTTCCCGCCTATCAACCACAGACTCAATGAAAAAGTATTATTCACTGAGCCTGACAAAATGGAGTACATGTACTTATAAAATTCTGTCTGTAAACGATCTCCTACAACTTGTGTATTTTTAATGTTGGCTTTCTCAATAAACTTGTAGGGGAGAGTCACTGTTCCTGTGATATTGTATAGAACTTTAATGATTCTACAATTGCTCTTGAGAGCCTTTTCTGGTTCTCTGCAGAATCCTTAAAACTTCCATATAGAATTATCCAAAAGTTTAAAAAAAACTCAACCAACCTTGAATTTTCGACGTGATGCATACGTTTTCCTTAGAAGAAATAATATAATGCTGTAGTGATTTACACTGTCGGTGACCTCCTTGACTACAGCCCTGATTCAACGTAAGGTCATCAGAGGTCATCATAAGGTCAAATCCGTCACAACATCATTGGATTTAATCTGAGGAGGGGGTACCGAGGTAATCGAGCCTGGGGAGCAAAATTCCAATGTTATTATTCCATTTCGTGCTAATATTTCGAGCCAGGATGCCAGGAAGACCTGAACATTTTAACATTCTTGTCTATAGTTGTACCATGTAGGTAACATGTAAAAAAAACAATAAATAACATACTAACAAAATAGCAAACAACAAAGCTAAAGGTCATAAGATCACCCCCTATAAATGATCAATTAACCGATTACAAATTTCCCAGAATGCATTGCAAAGCAACCTGATGACATGACATCAAAGCAAGTACGCATGCGTATCAACGGGTTCGATATTTCAGCAGCCATCGAACCGCAATACGTATGCTCACCTGCGTACCTGATTTGGTGTGGTATGATCGAGTAACTACCATGCATCATGGAGATTACGCATGCGCATAAGAGTTTCGCATTGCATTATGGAAAATGTGAAAGTCGATGAACTAACAAACAAAGGTACGACTTACCATCTGCCCTCGCTACGATGACCGTTGCTCTGCAGAGTCCCGATCCCGACCGGTAATTTCCACTAGGTACTCTGTTAAATCCAGCATAAATATCATAATCCGGCAAGCCAAACAATGGCGCCTGGCCTTGTAAGGTATATAAATATCTGCTTTTAATTGAACCGCGGCTATTGGCGTTGTTATTCCATTTTACTCGTTCGTCTGATATTTCTAAAATTAATTTTGTATTTATATCCACAATATCATCCACAACTTTCATAAGTAGCCCGCCATTAATAGTCTCCTGTTTATGGCCAGGAAGGCTGTTGCTAAAAATTCTCATTTGGCGGTTTAATATTTGCGTTTCTGCAATACTTGAAGTATGTTCTCCACCTCCGCCAAAACCATCGCCTGTGGCAGAGTCTGATATGTCTAGCGTCCATTCTCGCGGTGCTTCGTCGTATTCGAGAACAAATCGAGCCTTTTGAAAAGGTCCGGCAAAATTAATTTTTAATACTGCTTGTCCATCACATCTTGTCCTTGTTGAACTAACAGTGGGACTAGATATGACACTGATAAAATTGCTGTGACCAGACACAACTCCAGTTCGAAAATCCAACTGTATTTTCTCTTTGTTTTTTCTTTCTCCTTGGCAATCCGTAAAGAATGGAACTGTGGAGGTGAAGCAAAAAAATCAAATTATGGATATAATTCTCTATTCAGCCAATTCACAATAATGCGCCAACAAAAGACATATGTATATACATACTATGGTGTCACGACTAAGGCATTCCAGCACTGGTCTGTACTGGGCAAATAGTCGGGCGTAATATTACAGGTGACGATCTTTGGAATTAAGAGTGCTCAATCCCATTACAGGAGAGCGTAAAAAACAAGTTTCAAAGTATAGACCTCTGAAATTTTGGTTGTTATAACTAAATATAGCAAGATTTGTGGCAATTTCTAGATTTTTGTGATCTTTGAATGCAGCCATATCGGCATGCCATCTTGAATTGCGAGCCTGTTAACGAAATGTTAGTGTCAGAAAATGTCAGCTACAAGGTTGAATGCATGGTCAAAGACCAGACTTAAACTTGTAACCTTATCAGGACAACCCTCTGTAGATAATTCACTGTGTTTCGCATACATTTTAGGCAAAACGGTTTTACTTTGCAGCCATTTTTTAAATTCAAGATGGCTGAAACGTCCAAATGATTCGTTGTTGCGAACAACGTTCTTATTGGATTCCTGGACCGTGAAATATCGGGTATAGTCTGGGGATATGGACACCAGAATCATTAATTTAACGGCACTAGATACCGGTGTGAAAGCAGATATAGCCACAGTCCGGGGCTCCATAGACGATAACGGAATAAAGCGTGAAACTAATGTTACGTGAAGAGTCAACTGAATCGGTTGCCCTATTGTTCACCATTGTTCCCGGACTATGAGTACGCCGGACAATAATTACTTGAATGTGGGCAAAACAGGGATTCTCCTTGGCCATTTTTAAATTCAAGATGGCTGTCACAACCAAATGGTCCAGCGTTATTATTAATATTCTTATTGGATTCCTGGACCGTAAAACGTGGGTATAAACACCATAATAATGTCTCTACTACTTTCAGAGACAGGTGTGGCAAAAAAAAAATCCCTTGGCGGCCATTTGTGAATATCAAGATCCCGCCAAAACACATGATCTGATGTTGTTGCATTGAGATCGACACCCTTAAACATAGATATATGTGCTGGAATAACATTTCTAGGTACTTCAAAAGTCAAGGTATAGCATGGTACAATTTTTTAAAATGCAAGCACTGCATTGATTTTCTGTTTCTCTGACACCTTCTTCTTATCGTGTCCAAACACTGGTCTCAAATATGATCCAGCCAGAGATGAGTGCAACATCTGGCTGCTTCACTGAATTCCGCAAGGTCCTTGTTTGTGCATTGTTGCTCCAGCAATGGGCAGACCAAGAGATGTTCCATTGTCTGTGGTGCTGTTCCACAACCACAGGTAGTGTCCTGATCTGCTTCCAGGTAGCCCCACTTCTGCAATTCTGGTTCTCAATCTGTTGAGGCATCGCCATTCAGCCCATGAGGAGTCAGCTCCAGGTGGTAGATGCTCATCAGGTTCAATACCAATAGATGTTACTTGGTTGATGGCAAGTCTTTCTTTCCACAAGGCGACTCTCTTAAGCTCCTTAGAGACTGTTTCAAGAGGTTGGACTTTGACACCTAAACTTTAGAAAATGCAAAAAGTAGCAAATCTCCATAAAAGGCCAACGAATAGGAATATTTGAACATTGTGAACCTAACTACAAGCTAAAGTAAGTCAATATGTAATGATGTAGTAATTTCTGGCGGCGGTGGACTTTCAAAGACCTAGATATGAACTCCATTGGCAGTCCTACCCCGTGACTGTGAATATGCCAAGTAGACGTATTTAGCGTGTTCCACATCGTTCTTTTCGGTGTTCATAACTTCTTGCGTATGAGCAGCACTAAATATGTTGTATACGTTGTTGCCAGCCTCAACTTTTGATTTGTTGTGGCTTTGAGAGTCTATGTCCACCGGTGGGCTAGAGGGTAGGCACTCATGAGAGATGTTATCCGCAGTCGTGAGAGACCCCATGGCAGCGGGAGATGGTCGTCAGCCCCATCGGTGCATAGTGCTGTTGAAGCGACCACTCCTGTGCGCATCAGTTTAATAAGGTGACTATTGCCTGCGTGGACGATTTCCCAGGTGGGAGTCTGTCTTAGGCGTATTAGTGAGTTGGTCTGGTCTTGAGTATCTAGCCAGGCATGTTCCTGTCTGTAGATTTACATGGGGCTGGAAGTTTAGCAGGGTGTCCACGACAGAAAGGTCGACGAAAGCGCAATCTCTTTCGGCCGAACTGGTGGTGATTCTTGTACATGTTTGCAGGTGCTTGCTGTCCACAAGCCTAGTTCACCAGTTTGTGCGTGTGTGCATGAGTGCATTTTGTGCTTTAATAAAAATATATTATCTTCTGTACGTGATCTTATGTAATGAATCAGAAAATGTTTCATTTCATTCAATGTTGTAGTTTTCGTCGAGGAATCGCACTCGTCAAGCTGAGCGCTTGATTTGAACTTTGGTGACCGCATTTCGGGGTCACTCCGTCGTACAAAATATCGAAATCTACTGGCCTGCAACTGTTTGGGTTTCTTAGCCCTTGTTTTCCATACTTTTGGCATTTGTCATCCACGAATATTATACTCCTGTGCAAAAAGCCCCCCCCCTTGTATAAACGCTACTTATCTAACAAGACATGTTTGAGTATTACTACATGCATCAATTAGGATTTTTTTGCATCAGCAGTATAAATTTCAGTGTCATTTCTAGAACTACAAAGTTGGGGAGTGACGTAATGTAGAGGGATTTTGGGAGAACCTATCATATTCTACTTATAATATTTTTAAACCTATCGCCAGCTGTAAAATTCGAAATAGATGACTCATGCGTTAATGTGTTGCCATTTGGGTCGTGCGCCTACAACCCCGTATCTGCCAATGAATCAGTATTACCAAAGACCAATGAATAAGATTTTCCATTTCAAATCATGCTTTAAACTGAAGTCCAAGTTCAATTCGCTGTGAAAATGTGCGCATGGTGCGCTATTTAGCTCGGTGATTGACGTGGACATGATTGACATCCGGACTGCGGGCTATTGTCGTATCTCCCTACTGCAAATCGTTATTACTTGTGCCTAACGTCTTTCATTCCCTTCAAGTAAAAGCTTTTTACCCAACGGGATCTTTATTTGTTCTGCCTATGTAAACGCCACGTCTTCTCGTACAATAGTCTCAGCACATTGATCAGCAAACATTCGGAAATAACAACTTATAAAGATTATACCATTATACTAATACAACTTCGAAATTGAATTGTAGCACTCTTTTCGCAAGTTATACGAGGTGGGAATTTTGATTTAAAATCTATAGAGGAAAAGGAAGTTCATGCATTTGACAATACAATGTTCGGTCATGGAAACAATTGCAGATGGCTACGATTCAGTGACCTAATGCGGCTGTTGAAGTTCCAGATATTTCAATCTGAAAAAATTGGCAGTCTGAAATAAAAACAACAAGTTCACTTCCTTTGACGATTGTGCTTCGTAACATGAGTAAATTCCGTACCACTGCTCGCTAAACGCATTATTCAGATCGTATTTTTGAAAATCAGATTTACCGATGTCTGTGGAGTTCATGTTGCAATGGATAATATTGTCCTGAACATTATTACTGAACGGGACGAAATTCTGTCGCCAGGATTTGAGCTAAATTTTCTCCACCTTGTAGAACAATTACAGTGCAATTTACAGCAAAATACTGTTAAAAAAAGCTTAGAAAATGACATTTTTTGCCTGTAATTTGGAAATAGAGCAAAATGCTGTAATTTTATGTTCAATTTTTCAGGCCTATTATGTCCAAATTTGAAAGTGGAGCTCTTATTCGAATTTTAAAAAATATCAACATTATTATATTATTGTCCTGGAACATTATTTCTGAACGGGACGAAATTGTGTCGCCAGGATTTGAGTTAAATTTTCTCCACTTCATAGAACAATTACAGTGCAATTTACAGCAAAATACTGTAAAAAGCTTAGAAAGTATTTTCCTGTAATTAGGAAATACAGCAAAATGCTGCAATTTTATGTTCAATTTTCAGACCTTTTATGTCTAAATTTGAAAGTGGAGCTTTTATTTAAAAAATATCAACATTATCATACATTATTATCAATTTTCAATTATACAATAAAGTACTAAAATTTTACAGGAAATTCCTGGTAGCATTTCTATTGCAAATTTTATTAAAGATGTTGAACCTATTTATAAGCGACTTAGCTCAGAGAAGAAATATGTTTATGTAATAGGTAATTTTAATAAAAGCAGGCATTGATAGACTAACTCGTGAATATCTTGAGTTAATCTATTCATATTCAATGGTCCCTACTATCTACAAGCCAACACAAATTATTGCTACCTCAGCTACAGGTATTGATAATATTTTAATAAATAATGAAAATGTAATTCACTATATTAGTGACTGATATTAGTGATCACTTACCATCTATTTTGTCAACCAACCTAGATATTGTCAACCAAAAGAACCGTTATTAGAGATTTGTATATAAAACATATTGTGATTCTAACATATACAAACTCAAATAAAGACTAAAAAATTAATGTTAAATAGCATTCCACTCAAAAGATGTACCATCAAGAGGAAAAAAGATCCACAGTCACCATGGATCACTAAAGGTTTGTTAAAAATATTAATAGGAAAAAAACATTGTACAATCAATATCTTCAGAATCCACCCGATGAAAATTTACAGAAATTTAAAACTTTTAAATTAAAACAAGTCAAATATGCCTATACGAAAGTCTAAGCGAATGTGTTTTTCACCAAATTTGAAAAATCAAAAAATAATATGAAAGAAGTGTGGAAATAAATAAATAGTATTATTTGTAAAGAAAACCGTCAAAGATGAAAGTGGTATTATTATAAACAACTCCAAAGACATTTCTAACAGATTTAATGATTTATTTGTTAATGTAGGGCCTGAGCTTGCATCAGATATATAAAAAAAATACAGGCAATAGCTATTACGATTACCTTCATGATATGCGAACTGGTAGTATGTATATGAAACCAATTGTTGAATTTGATGTTATGAAGATAATTTAAAAATTTAACCCCAATGAAGTGCTGGTCACGAAAATAAAAAAGTGGGTAGTTAAATTGTAAGACCAATGGAATGTGTATTTTATCATTGTTAACAGGGATTGTTCCAGCTAAATTAAAAACAGCCAAAGTCATACCAATTCATAAAAAGTCTGATACTAATATATTTTCAAATTATCGTCCAATATCGCTTTTAACATGCTTTTCGAAAATTCTTCAAAGACAAGTATTTATAACAGGTGCGTTGACTCTATTAACACCAATGGGATTTTTAATGAAAAGCAATATGGTTTTTGGCCAAAACATTCAACTTTTATTTGCCCGATTAGCAGATGTAGTCAATATTGCTGTCAAAAAATCAACACTAGGGATATTCCTAAACTAAAGCATCATAGATACTTCGTTGCAAACAGACCTTATGAATTCCTGCTAGTTCCTGACTGTTTTTAGAGAACTATCTTCAGTATCGAACACAAATGGTTTCTTATAATTGTCAACCAGACGTTCCACTATTGTATTGGTGCTCCACAGGGATCCATATTGGGTCCACTATTTATTTGTATGTAAGTGATAATTACTTAGACTTCAAATGTAGTGAATTTCATCCGGTTTGTTTGACTGATACCACAATTTCTTTACTCGCATACTGACATCAATAGTAAAATACATTGTTTATTTAAAAAATGAAAGAAGTTAGCGATTGGTTCAAGGCAAGCAAATTATGAGTAAATGCCAGCAAAACAATCACCGATGATACTTGGTACACTTCATACGACACAACAAGGGCTGATTTACCTGCTACGTTAAATAGCACCATACGTGAAAGGGTAAAGGTTACTACATTTGTGGTGTGCTAATTGATGAGAAATCCATAGCGATTGTATCAGCAAAAAACAAAGATATTTTCTACATTCAATTTATTGTTCTTTAATTTTACCGTATCTCCCTCTACGGAATTTTCATATTGAAACACTTGCAATCCGACCTGGATAAACCCGTTAAAACTACAAAATAGGCATATATAGTGTCTCTAATAGCCACAACAGAAGTCATATCCGACCCTATTTGCCAACAGCTTCTAACTCTACGATTTGTATATATGCACTTGAGTGTTCATATAATGATTTTTTTTTGGAAAACTTAAAAAATGCAAAATTAAAAAATTAGTTTAAAAAACGATCTGAAGTTCACGTACTACTAATAGTGATACTATGTTTGTTTATTGAACGGCTTAAATGCTACGCAAAACATTAAAACTTGAAATCAACACGCATAATATTACCTCGACAACGAAATCTGTAATAACTAGCATAACTTTTACTAACTGAAAATATAAGTAATTAAGAACGTTTTAACAGCTACATTCCTAGGCCACTTTTACTCACCGTGACTAAATGTTCAGTTCTTGATATTGTATAATTTAAATTTACTTGATCAATTGCACCACGTGGTTTTAACTTACTTTGTTTTAAATAACAAGACTCGAGTAATGAAACTGGATTATTTAGTATTAAGGTCCGCGTGTATTTTTAACAAGTTTATTGATTGGAGAGCCTTTCGTTGGTATAGCATTATAAAGATAATTTGTGCAATAAAAGTCTTATTTGAAAATTGCAAATTTAATTTTTGATCATTGAAGAAAATGAAGCTAAATTTTATATAAGGCTTTAGTATTTTTTTGCAATTTTGAATAGTTTTGTCATCACATATTTTTCATTATTCCACACATATATTTTTATTATTCCACTTTTTTAAATTGCCATGACACAATGAATAATGATAACATTGTCGTTAAGTGCATTACAAATTAACTTTTAGTGTGGCGACAAATTTAAATAATGATTAATAAAATTATGTACATTTTCTACAAAATGTCAATACAAATGTAGGCCTACAAATTATAATATAATTAAAAATTACAAATTAATGGCAGATTGTATTTATTTATTTGGTTATGCCAAGTTAAAAGTGATAATTATGGTGAAAGATTGATTAACATATAAAACAAAATCATTTCTTGATTTCCTTGGTGATCAAATTTCATTCTATTTTAATTTGTCAAATAAGACATTCACTGTAAAGAAGTGTTTTATAAAGTATGGTGAAAACCATGTTTGGAGTGTGTTTAAATCTTAAACATGTTTAAGATTTATACATATAATAATAATAATAATAATAATAGCATTTATAAAGCGCCATCTATCCATAAAGCCAAACCTATTCCGAGGCGCTGAACAAAGAGTACAAAACAATTAAACAGAAGAAACAAAATTCAGACATGAACCTGTAACCTGAAGGAGCGCAAAAACATACAAAATAATGGTTCTTGAACAAAACTTACCCATTAGAGATCAAATAGCAATAATTGAAAATGCCATAATTCTAAAGAATTAAAGGCAGATTGAAAACAAATATGTCCTTAAGACTGGTTTCTTAATTTCATTACTTGAAACAACAGCGAATGTTTATAGAAGTTGAGTTTCCACAATTTTGGTGCACACGAAGAAAAAGCTCTATCACCAAATGATGATAAGGTTCTGGGTACTGACGAGAGAAGTTTATCTGACGATCGAGAGTACCGGTTTGGCAAGATGGCGTAAGAATATCACTAATGTAAGATGGTGCAAATGCATTTAGTGCTTTCCATGTTAGCTGCAGAATCTTGAATTGGATCCGTTATCGAATGGGTAGCCAATGAAGCTGTGCATAGGGTGGGAGTTATGTGATCATATTTGCGAGTTTTTGCGAGAACACGAGCGGCTGCATTTTGTGTTTCGCTGAAGTTTATCAAGAAGGTTGTTAAAAATTCCACACAAAAGAGCCTGTTTTTAACCTTTTTACTTATGTTTAAACTCAAATCATGTTTAAACATGATAACACATATTTGCAAATCTTTACACCCCCCCCCCCCCACTTCCATGTTACAGTTGAAAAAAATATTTTTCAGTATTAAGACCATGATAAAGCAACACATGTAGTTGAAACCCAGGTCACACTCCTTTGGTAATCGATTTTCTTGCGCAAAATAATACCGGTCTACACGAATAACCAGACGACTTATATATCTAAAGCTTAAAAGTAATAGTATCGTAAGTTATAGCATCATGATAAGGATTGCTATTTTATTATGATGGATTGGGACCCTAGGATTTAAAGTATTATAGCGGAACTAAAAACTGGTATGTGGTTCTCACTTTTCTATAGTGAGGTTCCTTGATATAAATGATTTAATAACGGTACACATAATCCATTAGACCCGCTCGTCTTTTTTGGTAGCCCATTAGTGGTCAATAATGGCTTCAATTATCACTGCTGCCCTTCTGAATGAATTCGAATGTAATCAATACGACAAAGAGTGAAGAGTAGATGCATATCGGCTATGGGTGAGAAGTGGATTATGTCAAACTAATAAGAGATAAAATCCCCTGTAGAAATGATTTAAGCCTAGGTGACTGTAGGGTCAAAATACCTCGGAGATGACATGTAACGTTTGTATTTGTAAAGGTTAAATATATATACCAATAATAAATCGCAGGCGAAGAGAAAAAGGTTTGAAATGAGCACTTATAGGACTTTACACTAAAAATTGAACAAATATTTAAACAACCTTTCTAAACCACTGTTGCAAAACCAAGTTTTAAACATTTTGAAATATCGTTAATAATCAAAACACCTTATACTAAAGCAGAGTATTGGACATTGGTCGGAGATGTTTCGTATTTGAAATTGAAGCTAAGTGGTTAGCGATTTGACATGTTGGTTAATACCTAAACGGGCATACTAAACAATAAAATTTCCACCACGTTCTAAATAAAATGAATCAGCGCTTGTAAGGAAATGGTGCTCAACAATAATTTGTTATCAGCGATGGTTTTAAGTGCGTAATTGATTGTGATACAGGTATTTCTCAGTACACTTCCATGTCCAAACAATTTCCAATTTGCCTGAGAGGCATAACCTTGGAGGTTTCATGGGAAGTGACGGCCATGCTGAACATGATAACATGTTGTTGTCCTCTTATCAAAGCCGGAAGTAAGGATTAGTAGGCCTAACGGTGTGCGACATGCCTCCTAGGGCACATGCATTTTCCCCAAACGCCAATACCACGTCGGCCCCTTATCACCTTCCAGGATCACCTTTGACGATGACATACTCACCCCTGTATAATACACTATCCATGCTAATTGTCATAAACTTTACTTAGTGAAAGTAGGCCTTCCTATATTACAAAGCACTTTCTCGAATACGTATTTGTATGTTAATTGGGTTGTCGCTGTCAGGCCCGTGTCATCACCATCACTACCATCAACTCTATCATTGTCATACCGAGTTTGACCACACACGCATCATAATAATCCCATCCTGTAGTTATTTCCTTCAATTTAGTGGTATCATCCTGGTGTGATCAGTCATTGAAAACAATTCTGTACGAATGTACTTGTGTGATCTTCATTATGACCACTGCAAGGGTTGTATCTGGCATGGGGGGGGCCACCAAAGCATTCCTCGTAAAGTGATTATAACTTCTTCATATTAAACATAAAATTGTATAAAATATATTGTTTTACATATTGTATTAGTAGACGTTAATTTGTATCAATTGAACTCCTAACTTTTCATCATCTTCATCAATCGGTAACATCTTATGCATCATCCAAACTTTGTTTTTTGTTTTTTTCATTGAATGTTCATTTAATGCCATCCAAGATGGAGAGCCAAACAAATGGTAACTTGCTTTATCCAAGTTCTTCGACTATGCACTCGATACACAGATACAAAGAAAGTGATAGTGAATGTCAGATCCGGTCTGTATTATATCAACCCATATGAACTCTGTTAATTTTATATTTTATAATTGACAAAATGTGGACGATATCAAAATAAACCCCACAAGTGCACCACACTTGGGCTATTATACCCAAACATTGCGAGGATTGATATGATGTCGAGAAAGGTCAATCCAAAATTGGATTGACTTATGTGTAAACGTCTATCCTAAAACACCCAATATTGGCATGATATTATTTATATGACCACATCAAAAAACATTTAAACTTGTCTGAGTCATTTGGTGCTAGTTGGCGAACAAAGTGGTACTTTCACTATTGGCAATGAACGTGAGGTGGAAATACCAGAATGCAGCTACTAAATAACGCACGAGAAGTACGAGAATGTATCCAATGTTTTCTGAAATCTAGGAAAGCAAAGAGCACGAATTAGTTTAGATCAAACATAGTATTTATACTTGTGAATGTCCCCATGCTGTCTCGTCTCTAGTATTAACGGCCAAAGGCTTGATTTAGTGAATTTATTATCCCTGTCAACAACTTTCATGCCAATAACATTCTTTACGAAAGAATTTACAACTCAAAATATAAACTTAACTAACCAACAGGAATTGGTCAAAATAGGGTGATCAAGTAAATATTATAACTTATGGCGGAGGAAAATGTCTCCACGATGTTGTGAGATGAGGGACTTCCGTTATTAAAATACAATCCATCATGCGTTACATACTCTGTGGATGTTGTAAGACCGGTGTTTCCTTCGGGTTTGCAACTTCCTCACGTTCACTTGTGTAACTATACCTTTTATTCATCCATCCCAATCCCGTGGCTCGTTTAGTTACATTCAGAAGAGAAATATGATGGCCTTCAGTTTTGGCTCGGTTGTTCTCAAATCTATCCGTCTCTCTTTTTCTTCATGGACCAAACACCTGTACGTTCTTTCCAACGTTTCTTTCTGTTTTTTAGTTCCCGAGGTCTGATGCCACAAAACTGTTTATTTATCACAGACTGCTTTTCTGAGCGATTAAAAAACGTGGGGCTATCTTTGTGACCGTCGGGTTTAGAATTGATGGAAAGAGGGAAAAAAAAAGAAAGGATTCACAAATATCGGTAGTCTAAGCTGGAGTGTGTAAACGGGACAATATCAAAATAATCCCTTAAGTTCACCACGGCCAAATCTGCACCAAATGATGATCATTGCTGGGGGCGACGGACAGAGGGTACTAGTCCCGTGAGTCGTACGGTGACCCCATGGGGTGGCAGAGCTGGTCGCATTTGATCTGAAATTATCCAGGGATATGTTCACCTTCGAGGAAATCGAGATATGTCGGGTTTAAACTCCCATAAAAATGTATATAAAAATGTCGGGAAATACCACCTGGGTTTGAAACAAGCCACAACCCGTCCAAAGCCTTGGTAAAAATTCACAGGAATTATCATGTCATGCACGCTTCAGTTGAAGATTTAAGTCTAGTGACCGCGACTTCGGTAGCGCGTTCTTGTTAAACACAAATTCCCCAAACAGTGAACGGTATATCGCATATTTATCAAACAAATATTAAAACTAAACTCGGACAAACGTAAGACATCAGAGAACGAGCGAAGAAAACATTAATATCCACTATATTCCACTTATAGATGTGTCCATCATGCGTCGCCGTCCGGTTGAAGACCGCTGTTTCTCCACGCTTGATGTCTATCAATCTATCACATTATCTCAGCGATCGGAGAATTGGCTTTGACATGGATCCATTGCAGCATGGTGGAATATTGCTGTCAATAGCACTGCTGACGGCCACTTCGTTGACACCTTAAATGCTATCAAATTATCCATCGAAATCCATCATGATCCGTCAATCCATAAAGTTAATTCCGTACGTACAGCAATCAAGTGCTTTACTACTTCGGTTTTTTTCTGGCAACATATATAGCAGCAAGGCTAAAGTTAGTTTGAGTTAATGGTGAATTGAAGTAACACGCTACACATCACCATTTATACCAATTATCATCCAATGACACAAATATGGTTAACATTTTGGAAGGTTCTCCTTAATACAGGTCCACTCGAGTCCGAAGTGAAGCGTATCAAATTAGCGCTTGTCTGCAAACTATCAATTGGAGAGCTTAAGCTTCTTTCGATACCACAAATCGAATTGGTGAATATTAAATTATATTGACGATACAATTACTGCTTGCGTTGTTTAGTATGTGTACCATTGGAGACTTGACTTGAGCAAGCCAAACCCAATTGAAAAGCGTACTCAATAGAATAAATATTTGGATAAGTTTTGCAAAATGCTTGGTTCGGGGCTATGAATATGACCGTCATTGTGGTATAATCCGTGACAACAAACTCAAGTGTACAGAGGCCAAACGTATGTTTACAAGGCCTGAAAAAACTGCATTTTTGTGTAAAATAAACTTTATTAAAGTTCGCCCAATGCGCGAGTAGGAGCTCTGATCCCGGGACGACATATTTCTGCGAACAGCCGAAGAATTGCAACGTGCCAGAAGATCCCAACGCGCAATTGACATAAGTTGTTTGATATCCCCTTAATGAAGTGTAATTGTTTAGTTATTCATCCAACTACGCGGAGGTGTTTGTTTAGAGAAGGGGATCAAGATAAATGGCGTAAGATTTTGTCTCACACTATTTGCTGCTAGCGCACCATTCTGGCCTGTCAGTTGATAATCAGTGACACTATGGCAAGAAAGGACCCAAATCCGTTATTTTTTATTTGGAAAATAAATTTAAACAACAAAAAAAGACATCCGGATTGCCATTGTCGAATTTGTCGTCAGTTCGTCCTCAAAGAAATGAGGTTGATCGAACACGCATATTTGAAAATGAGTAAAACTGAAGCAACATGATGTAATAATCTCCTTTTTTTTAAATTTTAACTGCTTAGTTCTACAGGTAGACAAGGGTGTATATTTATTAACTTTCCCTGGAGATGGCCAGTGCCGTATAGTGTTGGAAAAAAAATGTGTGCTTGGCCGGATTCAAACCGGCGACCCCCGTACCACCAGCACGACGCTCCTACCAACCGAGCCATCAAGCCAGGGTGGGTAAAGGAGCGATAGGTGTTAGGTCCAAGCTGATAGCGTCAGAACGGTATATTTACATATATGATTTATGTTTATTTTGAAATTTTAACTACTTAGTTTTCCAAATAGACAAGGGTATATATTTATTAATCTTTCCCTGGAGATGGCCAGCGCACGTTAGTGTTGAAAAAAAAAACATGTGCGGTTGGCCGGATTCGAACCGGCGACTCCCTTACCACCAGCACGACGCTCCTGCCAACCGAGATCAATCCAGGATTCCAGGGTTGGTAGAGAAGCAATAGATATTATCTATAGATGTTAGGTCCGAAAGGTGTCCTCCACTTTCCTAGCGAATAGCACCAGAACGGTATATTTACATATACGATTTATATTTGTTGGAAATTTTAAAAGTGCATTTCGTGATTCTAACACATTTATTTTTGTTTATAGTTCGCTTTTTAGATATCTTCAAGAAAAAGTTATTTCCAAAATGTCAGATGATTCTGATGTTGCGATTAGATGTTATGTGCGAATTAGTCGTATCGCGCTGCCCCATAGACCACTGTGTGATAATTTCTGTCCGTTTAAAAATACAAAATTACCAATTTCTTCTAGAGTGGATCGACTTTGAACGTAAGATTAGGCACACATACTCTACCTGGGCCAACGGTTCAGATGATATAAAAATCTAAATTTCTTTGAGGTAAACCGGGGGACGAGGCTGTGGATCACGAAATGTCCCTTTAGCTACTTACTTCTACAGGTAGACAAAGAATGTATTATTATATTTTCCTTGAAGCTTGGAATGGCACAGCGCACGTTAGTGTTGACAACAGTATTAAAAAAAAACGGTTGTAGGGTCGCAGCTAAATGTTACCAGAAATATGAGCAACATTAAAACGCATTAAGAGGAGTAGATGGTTTCCTAGTTTGAAGTTGCACTTAAGACCACTATCAGTGATTTGAAAAATATTTGAAATTTGCCAGGAATAGCTTCAAAGTGACGGATAAGTCTGTAGAATTTTATAGTTACTTTCCAGCGGTAGAATTGACAGAAAGGAAGAAAACGGCAGTGTTCCAAGATACGATTCTCCATTCAATTAAGTGTTTGGAGTAAGAGTGTCCGTTCGGACGTAAGGACTTCAAATATCCGTTATGTCCTTCTTAGGTGCTTTTGGTCTATCATTTGCAGGGTATGGTTAGGATACCTGTCTGTACTTGTTACATACATGCAAAAATTTGATTGTTGATTGATTTTTTCGATTTGCTGATTAGGCAATCACTGATAGTGTCTTTAATTACAGAAACATGTCTTAAAAAATTATAAATATTTAAAGTAGATGTTTGATATTGAGTAAGATTGCAACTTGATCCCCCGTTGACCTTTGACATTGGTATGTGACCTTTGACCTCACATAGTTGTAAGCTTTAATTTAACATCTGTTACACTTTCCTGTCATTTCAAATAAAGAAATAGAAAAGGCGCCTAATTGGGCGCAATTCGCAAAATATGTAAAAAATGCATCCCTAAGTTAAAAGATTTAATTTGATGTACGTAAAACTCTCCTGTCATTTCAAATAAAGAAATAGAAAAAACACCCAATTGGGCGCAAAATGTGTTAAACTGGGCGCAAAATGTCTAAAAAGTGCATCCCTAAGTTACGAGCTTTAATTTGATGTACGTAAAACTCTCCTGTCATTTCAAATAAAGAAATAGAAAAACGCCCAATTGGGCGCAAAATGTGTTAAAACTGAATTCCCAAGTTAAAAACTTTAATTTAACGTAGGTTACACCTTCCTGTCATTTCAAACGAGTGTAATGATGCAGTAATCCATCAATTGGGATGGTTAGGGAATGTGTAGTTGTGGGGTCATAGGTCATGTAGGGACATTACAGGTCAATTGACATATAGCCCACAGGTCTTGGCCAGTGGTTATCTTGAGCAAGTTTGGTGGCTATACAACTTAACTTGGAAGAATGTTTAGATATTTTGGGGTCAAAGGTCAAGTAGGGTCATTGGAGGTCATCAGTGACACTAGGCAAGAAATGACCCAAATCCGTTATTTTTTTTATTTGGAAAATAAATTTAAAAACACAAAAAAAGACATCCGGATTGCCATTGTCGAATTTGTCGTCCGTTCGTCCTCAAAGAAATGAGGTTGATCGAACACGCATATTTGGAAAATGGAGTCAAACTGAAGACAACATGACGTATAATCTCCTTTTTTTTAAAATAAATTTTTAAATGCTAGTTCTACGGTAGACAAGGGGTATATTTATTAACTTTCCCCGGAGATGGCCAGTGCCGATAGTGTTGGAAAAAAAAATGTGTGCTTGCCGGATTCAACCGGCTAACCCGTACCACAGCACGACGCTCCACCACTCAAGCCAGTGTTGTAAAGGAGCGATATGTGTTTAGTTCCAGCTGATCGCATCAGACTGAATATTTACATAAGATTTATGTATGTTTGCAATTTTAACTACTAGTTTTCCAAATAGACAGGTATGATTTATTAATCTTTCCCTGGAGATGGCCAGCGCACGTTAATTGTGAAAAAACAAAAAAACATGTTGCGGTTGGCCGGATTCGAACCCGCGACTCCCTACCACCAGTCACGACTCTCCTGCCACCGAGCCATCAATCCAGGATCCAGGGTTTGTAGAGGAAGCATAGATATTATCTATAGATGTTAGTCCTAAAGGTGTCCTCCACTTTCCTAGCGAATAGCACCATAACGGTATTTTACCTAATACGATTTTTATTTGTTTGGAAATTTTTAAAAGTGCATTTCGTGATTCTAACCCATTTATTTGTTGTTTTATAGTTCGCTTTTAGATATCTTCAAGAAAAAGTTATTTCCAAAATGTCAGATGACTCTGATTTTGCGATTAGATGTTATGTGCGAAGTTAGTCGTATTCGCGCTGCCCCATAGACCAACTGTGTGATAATTTCTTTCTGCCCCGTTTTAAATACAAATTACCAATTTCTTCTAAGATGATCGACTTTTGCACGTAAGATTAGCACACACTACTCTACTATGGCCAACGGTTCAGATGATATAAAAATCTCAATTTCTTGAGGTAAAACGGGGGGCGAGGCTGGGAATCACGAAATGTCCCTTTAGCTACTTACTTCTACAGGTCGACACGAGTACATTTTATATCTTTCCTTGAAGCTTGATATGGCCAGCGCCGTTAGTGTTAAAACAGTAGTTAAAAAAACTGTGGGGGTCGGGTCGCCAGGCATAATTTTACGAGAAATAATGAGAGCACATTAAAACGCATTTAAAGGGAGTAGATGGTTTCGCTAGTTTTGAAGTTGCACTTTAAAGACACTATCAGTGATTTAAAAATATGTGAAATTTGCAGGAATAGCTAAGTGAAGGATAAGTCTGTAAAATTCTTATAATTCCCTTTCAACTTAAATTGACAGAAAGAGAAACGGCAGTGTTCCAAGATACGATTCTCCATTCAATTACGTGTTTGTAGTAAGTGTCCTTTCGGACAGTAATGACATCAAATCTCCGATTCGTCCTTATTAGTTGCTTCTGGTCCGTATCTTTTGCAGGGTAGGTTAGGATACCTGTACTTGTTTACATAAGGCAAAAATCTGATTGTTGATGAGTTTTCGGATTTGCTGATTTAGCAAATCACTGATAGTGTCTTTATTACAGAAACATGTATAAAAAAATATAACTGATTTTAAAGTAGAGTTTTATATATGAGTATAAGATTGCACTTATCCCCCTACCTTTGACATTGTATGTGACCTTTGACCGCCATAGTTGTAAGCTTAATATTAACCTCGTTCACTTTCCTGTTCATTCAAAAAGAAATAAGAAAAGAGGCGCTAATTGGGCGCAATTCGCAAAATATGTAAAAATGCATCCCTAAGTTTAAATATTTAATTTGATTTACGTAAAACTTCTCCTTTCATTTCAAATAAAGAAAATAAAAAAACAACCAATTGGTCGCAAAATGTGTTAAAAACTGGGCGCAAATGTCTAAAAAGTGCATCCCTAAGTTACGAGCTTTAATTTGAGGTACGTAAAACTCTCCTGTCATTTCAAATAAAGAAATGAAAAACGCCAATTTGGCGCAAATGTGTTAAAACTGAATTCCCAGGGAAAAACTTTTAATTTAACGTGTTTACAACCACCGTCCTGTCATTCAAACGAGTGTATCATGAGGCAGTAATCCTCATTAGGGCTGGTTAGGGAAGTGTGTAGTTTGTGGGGTCAGAGGTCATGTATGACAATTACAGGTCAATTGAACATATAGAGCCCACGGTCTTGGCAGTGGTTATCTTGATCAAGTTTGGTGGCTATACAACTTAACTTGGAAGAATGTTTAGATATTTTGGGGTCAAAGGTCAGTAGGGTCTTGGAAGGTCCCTAAGGGCAATATGGGCCCATAAAGGTCAATATTCGTACATACCATAGAGTTCTGGACCGGTGGTTCGTTAATAGTATTTTTACTAGGGCGATCCTCGGAGTTGGCTATCACCTGTGTTTTGCATCACCTGGCTTGAATGAACCCTCGGGGTTTTGCGTTTCCTTTGACCCGTGAATGACCCCTGATACCTTGCCATGACCTTAAAAATTTTCAGCACAACATCGACCCCTCCCACCAAGTTTTCGCCCGAATACACCAAAGTTACCCTATTGGAGCTCCTTTGACTTTGAATGGACCCTGAATGACCTTTGATAGTCCACTAACCAATACAGACCCGGTCTTCGTCAGTCAGGGGCCCCCACCCAGCCAAGTTGCAGGACTTTGCAATCCCCGGTCTCGGAGACATAATTCAGTCAACAGACAACAACCAGGACAGACAGACCACCGGTATAATATATAGATGTTCAAAGGTTTGAACGTGGGGAAAATGTCATTTGAGGCCTTAGAGGTCAAACGTACTACCGTAACTTATTGCAGAATTGTATATACGAGTGGTGGAGCCCGCGCTGCCGTGGGTCTTCGCTAGCGTGAGTATACCCGTTTCGATGAGTATACGGAATGTTTTCAGAACAGATACCAAGGTACCTAATTAGCAGCCTGGGTGCTTCATATCCTTACGTCAAAGTCATGGGTATGAACACAGCCAAGTTTACTCCACATAAGACCCCTACATCTTCTGACCCCAAAATGACCCCCGAATGTTGACACAAAAGTGGTACGGCAAAACTCTACCCACATATCAAACCGCAATATCCCTACTTCAAAGCACGGCCAAGTTACCCATAACGACCCCGTGTATGACCTTTGACCCCAAAATGACCTGCCTCGAAAACATGACCACAAACTCGACGGCTAACTCTACCACAATACCAAAACACATAGCCATACGTCAAAGCACAGCCCCATTACCCGATAACGAAACCCTGGATGCCTTTTGACCCCAACTGATCCCTCGAAAACATGACCACAAACTCGTACGCGAAACTCTACCACCATTACAAAACTCATATCCAAACGTCAAAGCACGGTTAAGTTTCCCGAAAACGACCCCTGAATGACCTTTCACACCAACATTGAGCTTTTGGAATCGGGAGATTTGATCTTGGAATCTTGGAATTTGATTTTAGAATCAGGGAGATTTAAAAACAATAGCGAGCAATTTCAGTGTAATACCTCCTCAAGAGGATACAGCCAATGGATATTGTCCTTAAAGATCATTGAAAGCTTCCACATTTAATTAACTGTCATTCGGACTTAGTCCATTGGATTTTTTTTAAAAGAATGACAGAAAAGATTGAAGTAAAAGTCCACTTTAAAAGGATTCGTAACTTAACCACGGAACCACCTACATAGTTATGACTGCTTCATGAGATAAGCTCTTTAAAATAACTGTTCCGAAACAAAAACATTGACAGGGCTACGCCGTATGAAACAGATCCCATTTTAGGAAACGTCGTAGGAACTAAGTATAAACATATGGCGATTTTAAAAAAAAAAATTGAAAATGAAAGTCGAAGTAAAAGTCACCTTTAAAGGCTCCGACTTGAAAAGGGAGCCATCTACAAACATAGGAACTGCCCCATGAGATAGAGCTCTTAAAATAAAGCTTCCCGAAAAAAACTTGACAGGGCTCGCCGTCTGACAGACCCCGTTTAGGGACTGTCAGTTGGAACAAAGTCCACAACCCGGCACTAAAATAATTATAACCTACCACTTTTGCACTATAGCAATGATGAAGCAATCTCCAAAAAGGCAAACAGCCAATCACAACAGTTCATTATCGTAGGGCTATCCCTTTGCACCATCCGAAAGTCAGGAGAAAACTATGTCAGAAAAGACTATATTATCTTTTTGGCCTAAGAATGTTGTTACTTTTTTTCTTACTTGTTTATACGTTTTATTTACTCAACAAACCACCAATCATTTGTCCATGACCCCTGAAGGACCTTGACCCAAACTGACCCCTCGAAAGTGAACCATAACACGACGGCGAAACTCACATACCACCACACCAAAATTCATATCCGTAAGTTAAAGGCCGGTGAAACGCATCGCCGGACAAACTAACCCACAAGCCCACAAATTTATTTTTTTTAGTAATACAATTTACCAATGGGGTCAAGTCACATGGGCCGATAAGGTCAAAAGGGCACATTGGTCAGCATAGGTCATCTGCGCATACCAGTAAGAGTCCTGGACCCGTGGTTCCTTATTTTGTGTCATAGCATTTTAGTTCCAGAAGTGTTTTATTATGCAGATTGACAAAATGGGGTCAACGGCCATATAGGTCATTAGAGGCCACTCTATATATACTCAATATGAGACTTGGGGTCCGTGGTGCTGTTCGACTACGTGTGAATGTAATCGGCAAAGACACAACCTGTTTCAATTCCAGCACATCTCCAGGTTACCACGGCATGCATTACAATGATCTTTCATGCAACAAGCTTGATACAACTTCGTATATGCAATCTCTTTTAAGCAATACATTGACCGCTTTTTTGCAATACACGTATAATGATATCCGAGGGGTCATGACAATAACTGGTAGCAGAGCAAATTGGTCGGGTTTTACGGGTTTTTTTTAAATTCTCTTTAATGTTTCGTATGTTTCAGGCCACTTGAGGGAATATCCTCTATCAACAATAGAGGATTTTATTGACAATTCGCTGACTCTTGTTGAACAATTTTCAGGATATTCCTAGTCAAATGTAAATTAATTTCTGGCAGATGGTTCCAAAGATTTCCACTTGGTATTGATATGCTTACCGCTACTTATTTCATCATTTTCCGCTTTTCAACGCAGCGGGATATTAAAAGGTAAAATTCGGAATGTTAGTCCAATCATTGTATGGAGCACCGTCCCGACACAATATCTAAACCCGTCATCAAAAGTAAGGCAAAGCGTGTGTTGTCGTCCCCAACTCGCAATAGAATATAGTATCCCAGTGTAAGGGTTATTCAAAATATTTCGAAGTATGCCACTGGCTTGTCGCAATGAATAACCCTCTTTTGTTTATCATATTTATAGGTCACATATTTATATCTAGAAACCTAATATAGAAAGTGCCTTCACTTTCAAGGACCACTTATAAATTCCAGAACAGGTTTTCACATTTTCAAGGTGCATTAAAACGGTCCAACGTATGTTACAAACATCGTTTAGAGGAACAGTCACGCTGGGCATGGTATACATTGTCGAAGCAATGCCATTGTATCGAAAACCCCAACAAAACTTAATAACGACACACAGATAAGGTTTCTCAGCGTACAACCAAAATTGTTTTTCTCAAAGACCTCCAAAAAAACACCAATATACACTAAACTAAAAATTCTCAACTTTGCCGTCGAAACCAACAACCAACAACCCCAACTTTTCCCATCCTATACCAAAAACACTAATGCATATCGTATAAAATGCCATAATGGAAAAAAGGCTTTGTCCTTCTGCCAAGGACGATACCACGATACCTAATTTGCTAAGGTACGGACCTTACTATTTTTTTGAAGTTTTGCTTCACTAAAGTGGCAAATTATACTTTTGCTGAACCTTGTTGCAAAATACCCAGAGTTATTAACGTAACTCAAGTCTGATCTCAATAAAACAACTTCTTTGTGTCACTCTAGATACGGTCGGCCGAACCTTCATCCAGGGGAATTTGTTTACACTAAATCTAACTCAATTCAAATGAACTCGCACTTGTTTGTTTGCCTCAGTCCCCGGTAAGCCCTTGGTAGATATGTTAACACGATCACCATTTCTTTTTCGCCCGAAGAAACCCCCCACTAGAACGTTAATAGGTGCGAACATAAACCAGATAGCTTGCAGTAATAAAGACGACAAGCCAGCCACGGCATCAAATGATGTCCAAAATTGCAAAAAGATACAAATTTACCCAAACTGACTCCCGTCCACTACATCCAAAAAATACAACCTACGAACGCGGCGAAAGGCCCATTAGCTCCAGAACAAGTTGCCGAATTTCGGGAAACGGACATAACACGCCAACTATTTTCGCAAAATAAGAGCCGACTATTAAAACACCGCCTCTCTCGATGGCAATAATCCATCAATGCAATTAAGTGATGGATGCATAAAGAAAAGAAAAGGCGCCCAATTGGTCGCAAAATATGTAAAAAACTGCATCCCAAAATTACGAGCTCAATTTAATTACTGCCTGTCATTTCAAATAAAGAAAATAGAAAAAACGCCAATTGGCGAAAAGTGTTAAAAGTGCATCCTCTATATTTACGTAGTTACCCTTCCTGTCATTTTCAAATAAGACAGAAAAGGCGCCAATTGGGCGCAAAATATGTAAAAACTGCAATCCCTAAGTTACGAGCTTTAATTTAATGTACGTAAAACCTCCTGTCATTTCAAATAAGAAATAGAAAAAACGCCATTGGCGCAAAATGTGTTAAAAGTGCATCCCTATAATTTAACGTAGGTTCATTTCCTGTATTATCAAATAAGAAAAATAAAAAGGCGCCCAATTGGGCGCAAATTTGTTAAAAAGACTAAACTGGGCATCCCTAAGTTACGAGCTTTAATTTTAAGTATTAAAAAAAAAAAAAAAAAAAAAAAAAAAAAAAACGCACAATTGGGCGCAAAATGTGTTAAAACTGAATCCCCAAGTTTTAGCTTTAATTTAACGTACGTTACACATTCCTGTCAGTTTCAAATAAGAAAATAGAAAAGGCGCCAATTGGGCGAAATGTTAAAAACTGATCCCATTTATAAGCTATATTTACGTAGGTTACACTTCCCGTCCATTTCAAATAAAGAAATAGAAAAACTCCCATTTGGGCGCAAATGTTGTTTTAGAAAGGAAGCCCCAGTTATAAGCTGAATTAATGTAGGTTACACCTTCCTGTCATGTCAATAAAGATGTTGCCTAAAACTTCGTCTTAAATAATATCCCAATTATGTACTATCTTAATATCCACACCAATCTACCACCCTGAAATTACAACCCTGAACTGACTCCCTTTCACTGAAAATGACCTTAGGGAGAAAAGGTAATCCCTTCCAAATTTGTGCCTTTCACCCTTGTCATATACCCCTTGCTCACTGTAGTTTTACTCTAACGTGGCCTGATCATTTTCTTCTTATAACTCTCCTATTCGTTATTACGTTTACTCTCACCCTTTACATCCCTCACGTTTGTTTAAAACCAATCTCCCATTCCCCAGCCAGTCGTGCCAGAGACTAAATCAAGAAATGCTTTTTAGGCCATTTAAAAACCCGCACTGATGTTATTCGTGGTCTGAAATTAGGCATCGCATTTTACACCCAACACTAAGTCCAAAAGTAATAGTATACGTACCCATTGTCACATAAAGAAACATTTAATGAAATGACCTCAGAGATAGAAATAGACTCCTTCCCAATTTTGAGAGCAGTGGTTTCTATAGTAGGCGAACCCGACAAAAAACGTGCGCTTGGCCGTATTAGAACCGACGACTACGTACCCCCAGCACGACGCTCCTCCAACATAGCCATCACGCCCAGGGCTGGTAGAAGAGCAATAAATATTATTTATAGGTGTGAGTTCCGAAGGTGACCTTCTCGTTTCTAGCGGATGCACCAGAATGGTATATTTATATGTAACGAATTGATATTTGTTTTTTGAAATTTTAATGTTCATAGATGGTGGCGTTGACGCTTCCGGTCCTTTTCTTTCTTGCGCGTTTTTTTAACTCAACATCCACCTTTTGTAAAGCAAGCAAAGAAAAGAGAGGGCCCCAGGGTTGTTAAATTCTATCAAAGCTACAGGTCACGTGTTCAGGTTCACAGTGCGGACCCGCACAACCCTAACATGACTCCCCCTACAACTGTGAGCCGAAAACGCATGTTGTGGTTTATTTTTTCCAGGCTTTACTTTTACCATGAAAACTACCTCTAGTATCCCTGTGCGTGCTGACGGATAATCCATCTAGTCTACAACTCATTTGATGCTCATTCTTTCCTATATGCTATATGAACATCTGCTGCCGATGTTGCAGAAAGAAATTGGTGTCATTGAAACAAATAAACCCTGTGGGTCTAATGAAGTTTCATGTCAACATTTGTAGAAGTCTTGGATTTCGACGTTCCTTTTGTTTACCGCAATTTATCGGTACTTTTTTAACATCTGGTGCTGGAGCCCAGGAGTGGAATATGCTAATTTAATGCTATTGTGCACCGAAGGGTACGAGAAGTGATTGCAACAGCTACAGCTCCGTTTCCCCTGAGATGCCCGGTTCTTCTGATTTCTGTCTGGATAAGTGACACTGAAAGCGCTGAGAGACCATCACGCATCCTTGATTTAGGGGCGATGGACATGCTAGTCAAGATGAATGTTGCCGAAGTGCGTCTTTGAATGTCTGATTGTCTTGGAGTTCTTCTATAATGCTGACTGGGAATTGTGTCCACTCCCGTCCTGTCTTGAAGAAAAATAAATTTGAAGTGCCAAGTGAGGTGCCGTGCAGGATGAAGTACGTGTTTGGTGGTAAACTTCTTGTTGAATTCCAATAGATGCTTGAATTATATTTACGTGTCTTCCATTCAGCCATCGGTAACCATTCTTGATTTGTGTAACGTTGGAAGTCGATGTACTTGCGAACGAGTATTGGAGGGTGAAATATTGAGGTGTTTTATCATACTAGCAGACTGAGTTCTGCACTTGTTAATTACTGATAAACATGTCGTTTCTACTATTTGCACGGACTGATCTTGGTGATGTTACTTTTGGAGTATGGATCCCACGTGTGGACAGACTAGACATTTTTATGCTTGCATTTTGACTTCATTGGGTTCATTATGCAATTTACACAAGGAAACAAGCCACTACTGGCTTCACTGTGAATACCCTCAATTTTCTATTCCAATCTCAGATCGCTCGACATCGTTTACCCCCGGATTGTGTGTAGAGCTGCCTAAGCAGGTTGTTGATTTCGGTGTATCGTATGACCCTTACTTTGCCTGGTTTAAACCTCATTTGCCATTGCTCTCCCACTGTTCTAATTTGCGGAGGTCTTTCTGTAGAACCAGGCGGTCTCATGAATTTTGATTGGGCGATAACTACACCAGTTTATCCGCAAAGAGGCATACCCTTGGAGGAGATGTTAATGGAGAATTGTGATTTAATATATATAATTATTAAAAAACAGCAAGGGCCCGGGGGCAGTGCCGTGTGTAACTCCTGAGTCGACGTGGAACTCTCGAAGATAGACTCCCTGAACCACCAAAGATTGTTCTCTGTCGTTTCAGAACAGAAATCAAAGAGGAAGTAATCAATCAACTCCAAATATTTCCGCTTATTTTTGCAAATACAACTGCATCACTTGTTTTGTTTCTTCTACATAGCTGAAGATTTATGTATGGTATAGTAAGAAGCTGGGATTCGAAAGACCTCTGGCACTGAGGAGTAGGATTATTATAATTTAACGACACATCAACACATCGTGTAATTTTAGTGTCACGAAGATCCTTTATTTCAATTAAAGCCCAGTTTTTAGAAGCGGTGGAACCCAAGTACCCGGGAGAAAACCTGCGAGGGCTATTATGGCTGGAAACTAAACGCACATGAAATCGCAGGCCCCGAGGGTCGAACCTGGGCCTTCTGCACGGAATCCATGCTGTGTGGGCTAAGGATTCTCTAGTGCACTCATGACATGATGGCTCGAGTACCTTGCAGCAAACTGAGTTGAAAGTGACACTGCCTATAAATTGGCAGGATCAAATTCTTTCTCCATTTCTAAACATGCTGTTATGTTGGCTTTCCGCTAGTCACGAAGAAGACACCTGGCTTGACACTTTGATAAAGATGGTTTGAAGGATGGGTGCCACTTGTTCGCAGTAATTGACTCTCGTTGTAATACCGACAGAACCTGCAGCTTTATTTACATTAAGATCTTTAAGAAGCTTGCTAATATGGCCCTCGATAGAGATACAAGATCGAAATCTTTGGGACGGGAACTACGGCCCATGAATGATGCGACATTTTTCTCTGGTGAACACAGACTGATATTGCTTCTATAGCCTGGGCTTTCTCTTTGGCAGAACTACTACTGCCTTTAAATGGAAGAGCAGCAACCACAGAATCAGTCGTTTCTGCTTGATAAACGACGTAACCTAGTTTTAAGTGACACAAAGACAGTGTAGTAGATGAACTTTCTCTGCTTTAAGTAGTTTCTTTCTTACTTACGGAGCTGTTTATAGCGGGTTCCCCTAGCGAAGAAAAAACCTCAGTCAAGTTGGGCGCAACAGATGCCATATTCTTCCTTCGACATTCTTGACAAAGTCCTTATTCATTCAAGGTAAATTGTACGATTGATGGCATCTTTGAGAACAATCCCAATTCTCCTCAACTATCTATTCTTGTGGATAGATCGAAAAGACTTGTTGAAATTCTCTCCTCGCTATCTAGTATTCTAGCAACGTTGATTGTGCCCTAAAGAAGATCTTACGTCGCTCGGGCTTCTGAACGCTTTGTCTCAAGGAAGTTCTTCTGCTGGATAAATACAGACCAAACAACCGATGCTCGTTTTCCTACGAGATTTTCCAAGTCAATAATCACAGGGTTTTTTGAAATATACTCCTATCTAAACTACTGGGTCTTTACTCTGAAAACAATCTTTGTGAGAGATTTCCGAAGTTTTTTTTGATAGGCTCAGAGCCTTTACTATGGTGAACGGTATAAACAATCATCTTACCTGTTTGAGTTTGCCCTTTGTAGTGAGATCTAAATTAACTCGCAGTAAACATCCAAACTTTGGGTATAGTCCATAAGCTGCCATCATCAGATTTTCCGTTCGTTGCACCCACTTAGCGATTAATTTCCCATATATCTCCTTGAAGGGGATATCCCCCTCTACTAGGGTTAGGTCTGTTTCCTCCGAAAAGCTGCACGTTAGCGTGTCCTGGCCCCATTTCAAAATGGCTGCCATTGTTTTATTTAAAACCGCCATTATAATTTCATTACGATAGAAGATTTTATCGAGGACTACACAAACCAAGTTTTTTAACAGCCTAAGTGGGCTTAAATATCTGGCTTCCAAATGGCCGCGCAAGGAGGCATATTTGCTAATAACTAAATGGCAATTCTTGAATAAGACCTGTTGTGATATTTTTGGGGAGCTCCAACACAAGAATTATTGCATTTATATTTTACGTACAGGCGTGTTTTTAAAGATGGCTTGATTATATTCGCTTTCGGGTATCGTAAACAGGAAAAAAGCAGCCCTACTCATCTTTTCGACGCTATTAAAGAACGCTTTCTAATAAGACCCTAAATCATTTTCCAAGATGTAAAAAATGGTTAAGTGGGGTAATTGACTTGCCCTAGAAGTGCCGTACTATACTGGTTACTACTTGGGCATATAACGTAGTTTAAACTATGTAATAGTATCCATAGGAAGGAAGACAACAGCTCTATCAAACTGATACAATAAATCATAATCAATGGTGTGGACTGTATTTAATTAAGGACTACTCAGTGACGTCCATAGGTGATGTACAGTAAAAATAAAAAATATGCTTATGAGAAAGTGAAAAGATTTTCATTTTAGGAGAAAATTTAAATATGGTGACCTAAGTTTCTTCCGAGAACATCAAAGTGCTATCTTGTTCTGAACTTGTACCACAGGCTCCTCCTCTCTCTACTGCCTAGATCGGCTTCCCTTTCCCAGCGTCGAATAGTGTTTGAGTGATCTGCAATTATCCAGAAGTAAAGAGAAATTGCGGGAAAATGTTATCAATAGTTTTCGTTATGGTTTCTTATTAATGTCAAACCGATTGCAGGGGCGTATTTCTTCTTGATTAATGTCCCCCGGAGCGGGTATAACTGCCACCCTCATGAGTTATGATCATGTCCGCATTACACAAATGGTCCATTAATTCCTTTTTGGTGCTCTAAAAATATTTACTCGCTTCTAACCCATCTATTTGCAAGTTTAGTACATTTAACAAAACATGCTCCTACCGGCGGCCATCATGGACACATTAAATGTTTAAAAACCCACGTTCAGGAAGGTAAAACGTTATTTCGTTTAGTTCCTGGTATAAAATTCCTATCCATAATTAAAATACAATAGAGCATTTTTTCAAATAAACAATGGTGGCCATTTTGAAATAGGCTGTACGCGCTAATGTGCAGCTTTTCGGGGCGGAAATATACCGAATCCTAGTCAGGGGACGCCCCCTTCAAGGTGATATATGGAAACAATGCGAACTCGTATTTTACGCGATGCGTCAAATATGTCCCCGCCGAATTCGCGATCACTAACATGCTATAAATGCCACTACAAACACCCAACCCCTCCCCAAAACCCAGCACCACCCCATCTCATCCCAAAACCCTTCAAAACCCCACCCCTCCCTAACCACCCTCACACCCTGCAACACACCCACCCCCTCCCCACACCTCACACAACTCCCCAACACCCCCCAACTCCCCCACCACCCTACCCCCTCCCCAACACTCTGCAACACCCACCCCACCCCAACACCCTTCAATACTAACGCCTCCCCAACACCCCCACCCCCCTTCCCATGGCATAGTAGTCATCATGTAGCGAAGGAATTTTACCTACCAATGTACCGTTTCAGAGTACACAATTACGCATATTTAATGAGCTCATTTGCATGCCAAGCCGCTGCGCTATATCACACATACTTTCCATTGCAAATAAAATGTGCCCCATGATACGCGTTCATGCAGCGCAAGAATTTTGAGTATCCAATTAGAGTGTCGAAAATATAGGCATTACGCTGATTATTGCATATTAATTAGCTCATTTGCATACTCAATTCGCCCAAAATACTCCAACTGTAAAATCAGGTCGAAAAATCTTCAGCCCCGCTCCTTCCACCAAGTTACAACATCATTATATGCCTTACGAACTCCAGAAAACTTGTAAACAGGCCTTGCAGGAATCTTTTCATAAATTATGCAATTAGATACTTAATTGCATATTATTTACGTCCAAAATCTAATCAGTCAAGAAACTCACCCACCCGCTTCTTCCCACCAGTTACTCATTGTCCCTCCCTTGCGGAACTCCAGATAACTCGTACCCACGGTTTAAAACATTTTATCACAGACGGACGAACGGACGGCGGACGAACGGACGAACGGACGCTTTGCTCATTTTATCGTCCCCGTTCCGAACTCGTTCGGCGGGGACAATTAATCACCAGGTGGTGCAAACAAACTCGAATTTTAAAGGCCCTACAGGAACTGGCTTATGGACTAGTATTAACCCAGGAGCTAGCACGCATTTTGTAACACATCTCAAGTACAAGGTTTGAGTGATGAAATATGTTGACAAACGGACAGGAACCCCTAAACCGTGTATTCTTAAGTGCCGCAATTGGTGCCTTAAGGGGAGATGGGGCCAAACAAAGTTTGTACAGGTAATTTTTAGTGAATCCATCATGGTTGAAAGCACACCATGTATGGTGTCTAAATAGGATTCGAAAAGGTATTTTGGTATATGTACAGCCTAAGTTCAGAGCTTATAGGCTACAAACGCAAAAATCAATAAAGGGTCATTTCACAGTTTGTACAGGGGTCAAATTTTAAAACTGCTCCGAATTTGGAAAAATAAAAAATGGTGGGCAAATTATTGGTGGGCGCTCATAGGATAAAACATTAAGGATAGTTTTTGAGTGTCTCAAATGCTTTGTTAAGAAAGTAGGGGGTAACCAGATCAAGCCCCATTGAATGCATTGGACGTTGACCTTCTGTCCCCTACATCGGTAACTAGACAGTTAGACAGTTCAAAACTTTCCTTATTTTAATCCTATGAACTCCACCAAATAATTTGCACATTTTTTACCCAAATCGACACTTTAAAATTTGACCCCTGTCAACTGAAATTGACCCTTATTATTGAGTTTTGCTGTTTTTTAGCCTATAACTCTGAACTTTGGCGTACATAGTACAAACGATACCTTTTTCTGAATCCTGTGGTTAACACATCACATGGTGTGCTTTTCAACATGATTGGAGCAATTACAAATTTGACCCCTGTACAAACTTTGTTTGTCCCGCCTCTCCTTAAGGCACCACTTTGCTGCACTTAGAATCACGTTTCAGGGTTTCCTTTCAGTCCTGTCAACATTTAATCACTCAACCTGTTGTTCGTGAGATGTGTTACAAATGTGTGCTAGCTCCAGGGCTATAGTATGTGTAGCTATGAGGTCGTTTCTCACACCAATAAGACTGCTCCTGCTCTCATTTCCCAAGGCTTCTTTTCAATAGAATGGTGAAATTCTCTGGAAAACATTCGCTGCTACCGCTGATTATGTGGAGGATCAATGAGTTGGAGACCATCTCGCAAAAGGCTTCTTAAATACGCAGTCTTATTTTCCTCTAAGTGGGTTTTGGTGTGTATGGGCTTACTGGAAACCAGAAGGAGTTTACATTCTCTTTCTTTCTACGTGTTAATGGTGCGGCAATTGGGCTATAATACACTGATTTACTTGATAAGTGGGTACCGTCACCAGGTCTCCATCGGACGTAGGGCCGACAGATTCTGTTTTCATGTATGAAACTTCTGGATCCGGATGACCATAACAGAACTTGAACTAGATGGTAAACCCATAGTATAACAGTACCAAGATAGTTGAGAGTGGTTAGCTAAAATGTTGACATACCTGCTTGATTTCACCGATAAAAAATCAACAATTTCCGCAGCAACACGGTTTTTTTTTTGAAACGTGTAATCGCAAGCCATAAAGGCCAATAACGTAAGGCCGCACGCCGTTGGCAAGAAGTAGCAGACCGCGTTGCGACCTTTCGGCACCGCGTTGCTGATGTAGGCCCCCATCAAAATCATGAATTTCCTGGGACTTATTTCAAAAATAAAATCTCACACGCGATGCGACTTCAAAACGCGTTGCAACCCTTCGCCACGCGTTGCGGCCATACGTTATACCCCTTATTTGCCTTCACACCGCGTTGGGAAGCTTACAAAACGCGTTGTGAAGCCGCGCAACGCGTTGTGAAGGCTTGCAACCGGCGGTGCGAAGGCCAAAGGGTCATCATGTAGTGCCGCAACGCGGTTTGTGGTATCTATTTTTTGAAATACGTCACAGATTATTCATGATTTTTATTGGCCGAGGCCGCAACTCGTTGCCCGAAATGCCGCAACGCATTGCTACTTAATTCTCACACGCGTTGGTGCAATACGTTATGACCCTTATTGCTTGTGAACCTTCGCACGCGTTGTGAAGGTCGCACGCGTTTGTGAACTCGCAACTCGTTTGAATGCTTGCAACGCGTTTGAGTTTCCACAACGCGTGCTAGATACTTTGTCAACGCGTTGTGGGTCTAAATTTTGAATACGTCCAGAAATCGTCATTCTAATTGGCCGATGCCGCAACGCATGCTAACTTTCTCGCAACGCGTTGCCGAAATGTCGCAACGCGTTGCGGCAAACGTTATGGCCTTTATGGCTTGCGATTACAACGTGTTCCTGGACCGCAGTGTACTGAATTCTTGCTTGTCAGGACACACGCCTTGATGACAAATCCTTGCAACGGAGCGGCCGAGCCTTTGAAAAGTGCTCTAGTTTTTCGAGTTACCCCTCCCCTGGTACAACAAACACAACCACCTTTTATTTGAAGATAAATATATGAGATTTAAGAATGATGGTTGTGGTTGAAATATTTGGTGGCATGGATTATTTCTAAGCCAAAAAATGCATTTTGGGCTGCAAATTAAAAACAAATAATTAAAAATATTACAATCTTATTTTTGTGGTATCCTTTTTGTATTGATATAGGTTCTATAACATTGCATAAAGGGTTCAGGCAATACTCGTTGTGGTGAGTTGTTTTTTAGGGAAAAAGTGTTTTGGGGCTAAAATTCTAGACCCTTTTATATATTTATAAAACATAAATCTATAATATAAATTGTCAAAGATTGATAGTATTGCATCATGATTAAAATTTTTTTTGCTAAGAAATGAATAAATCTGATTTTCTTAATTTTTTTAGCTCAAAACGTGGACTTTTTACCCAAAACACCCCTTCTACCAAAGTTTTTGACCACAACCATCATTGTTTAAAATGATTTATACTATTGTGTTATGTTACGTCTCCGTGACGTCCAAGGGTCGAAATCCTTTCAAACACAATAACTAGCCTTGTGCACAAGTGATCAAATTTTATATAATATAACAGATTTTTAATGATTTGTAATTGGTTCAAAGAATTTGGTATTTCCAAAACAAACATTCATCATAATTATACACACAATTAGTAAGATACTTATTGTCCTCAAAGAAAAACGGATGGGAGGGAGAAGTGAATTTTGTTAGAGGACAGAGTTAAGGCGTCAGAGTTAGAAGAGGACGGAGTGAAGGGAAATAAAAATAAGGAGGGGGTGGGGGGAGAGACGATACCGAAGCGGGGAGAGAGTGGCGAAGGGTGGGGGGGGGTTGACGAGATGGAATGTCCCCTAATGTCCACAAGAAATGTTTCAGTTCAACGATGGAATATGTCCTACAGCAAAGACTTCAAAAAATGACAGCATGCAAAGTTACGGTTATAAATCCTCAGGTAATAATTCCATTGGAACTTCTCAGACCTGAGATAACTTTTGTCCAGCAAGTTCAAGACGACAGGTTAAATATTCCATCGACGACGCTAATGTTCCACAGTATATCAGGTGCAAGACAATCACCTCTGCGTATGTTCTATCTGTCCCAAGTTGGAATCCTTTAAGGATTCCCAGCACTTTCTCTTCAAAGACCGGAAAAAAAAAAAGTGAATAATTAACAAACAGCACTCTGCTCAACATGGATTGAAATATAATAAATCCTGGTACTGTGTGGAACATAAATCTACCATTATTGTAGATAAAACTACTATAACCCTACTATATAGCTGATTACAACTGCGGACCCATCTTCAGTCCACAAGACTATTTAACATACACAGCTATTCCCTTTCTAACATAACATTACATTCATCATCATGGCATAAACTAAACCTAGCACTGTCAAATCAGTTTCACAAAATTTACATCACCTGAATTGCAATCGATTCCACATTATAACTTAAATGGGGCATTCCCCAGATCATATAACATGTTTTGATCTTAAAGCATAAAACAAGTTGACTCAGTTACTAAGTTACATCTTGGGGAATTCCCCACTTCCCTATTGTGCAATCCAACAGTGCACCTAGCAAAAACAACTAGGGGTTTTCCCCTTTTCTCTCTTTTATAGAAACACAGTACTTTTCCCGTGAGAAAATCTTGTCTCAAATAAAATTGAGAAATAAATAAAATACTATTTTTCATCACAATGGATACCTATAATAACACTATCTTCCGATAGAAGTGGTTGCGTTTTGATATACTGAGGGGAGGGGTTTCGACATTTTGCAGTCCCAAGCCGCTCCACTATTGGTCAGTAAGTGCTAATGGTGTGTTCCACAACGTACCATTTTGGGCCCAAACGTTTCTTTTTCCTTTCCTCCTTACGTAAAAGAAATGCAACAAGCTGTATGTGAAATATAAAGTTTGTCGCTGATATAAAACGGAGTACATAACCGTCCTGAGGACTGCAATAAGCCCCAGCAGGATTTAAATTCTCTCTTTGGTCTCTCCAGTCGTTGCCCCTCAATAACAACCAAGGCATAATCACCGAAACACAATTGTGTGCACTGTGGCTGTATCGCATCCTTTGAATATGTGTACTCAATCATGGAACTTCCTCTAAAAAGATCTTAATCAAACCATCTGAGAGTACTCTCATCAGCAAACAGGTAATCATATCAAGGGGATCTGCAAAAGAACCAACCAAAATCGGCAGGATTAAAGATTTCAACCACATCATGAGAAACTTCCCTAAATCATAGAGTATGCCTCGGTCACCTGGTCTTCAGTACAAGTTCAAAGCAGTGCTAACAACGCTGTACAGTGGTTTTTAAAATACGATATACCGGATGGAACAAGCCCTGGCTCTTCACGTAAATTCCATTCCGCAATGTCCTTGTCCTGGGCATCATTTCTTCCCAAGTGGGCAGACAAGAGATGTTCCACTTTCTGTGGTGCGTTGCAACAACCCAGGTAGTGTCTCGTCTGCTTCATGTAGCCGCCCCACTTAATGCAGGAAACTTTGATCGGCTGATTCCGGTCTCATCAATCTGTTTTAGATAAGGATATCGTCCATTCAGCCCAATATGAGGATCCAGCTAGAGGTGGAAGAGGCTCACCAGGTTCAATACCAATATTATGTTACTTGGTTGATAGCAAGTCATTCTTTCCACAGGCGACTCTCTAAACGCCTTAGACTGTTTTAGGGATAGGACTTGCCTAAGAAACACTCTCTGGTTTAAGGCGATTAGCAGCAGGTCCCTGTTCCGGACATAGATGCTTAACATTAGATCCTTGGCAGAATAACGCTGTTTTTGCAGCTCGCTACACTACGAGGTATGTCTGGTGGAGCAATTCCTGCTAGGAAATAGTTAAGTTCTCTGTTGGAGTTGGGCCAGACAATCCTGTGAGAATCCAGCCGTAAAGTGCATTTAAACGACGCTGGATCAAGCTTCTTGGCATGGGTTGATCGTTCCCATACAGGAGGGCAGGCATACTCTGCACACGAATAACACAAGGCGATTCAAGTCAATCATCTTAGGTATGCAGCAGCCCGCTTCTTGTGCCAGTGATTTTGTTCAAGATGTTTATTGCATACATACTCTTCGTCGGCTTGAATGTGGTTCTATAAAAAGAGTGCCGTCACAAGGTTACAGGATTCACCACATGCACCAGCTGGGTTTTCCATCCAGTTATTTTAATTTAAAAAAAAGAGTTCTCTTCAACAACTGTGATCTTCTGCATCCTTGTACCTATTACAAGATCTTCTGCATAAATAGACGACAGGTTTCCTGCACTCGGCTCTTCTTCGCTTCTAGCTGACAAAAGAACTTCCTGTTTGCAAGCATTCTTTATGAGCTCAGTCAAGCTGATTCCTTGTAGTTCCAAATCTTACGGGAGTAAGATCTAAGCATTGTGAGTAATCAGTGTCATTAAGCTGCTGATAGAACACGAACAGGAGTTCCGGTTACCAAACCTTCGCGGAACCATCTCGAAATGTGTTGAGATTAGGTTCTGTATACGTGTTTGGTTGTGATTTCTCTGGGCCAGAAACCTGGTTGTTCTAGTATGAGGTGTTCGTTTATCGCAGGTGCAACGGTTGAGCAGAGACGTTCAAGAGCTTGTAGGTATGGCGATGAGTGATATTGTTCTATAGCTCTGGGATTAGGTGGATCTTTTCCCAGGCTTTAGAAGTGCCATGACATGTGCTTTCCTTCAGATATTTGGGACCTGAGTTTGGAAATAAGCTAAGGCATGCATTGTAGAGCTCCAGAAGCCACACCTTTGCTACTAGGTCGAAGTTTTTCAGCTGCTCAGTGAGATGTTGTCAATTCCTACTGCTTTCCCTGGTTGAGGACAGGTTTCCAGTACCCATTTTAAAGGCGAGTTAAACTAGGTTGCCACTATAACCTCTCACCTATTTTAAACTTCTTCTTGGTCTTCTTGCTGCACTTTCCATTTAGAAGACAGTTGGATGCAATTTGGTTGGGTGTAACTTTGTTGGCTGCTATGGAGGTTCTGTTGGAATCACCTCGAAGCCTTTCGGATGGTGGACCCTACTTTCTTGCTGTTATGGGTCATATCGATGATTCATTAAGGTATGCCAGTTTTGATCTTCCTGGGAGATCCTAATCTGTCACTTCCTCACCGTTGTGTTGATTTAGCTGAGAAAGGATCATCTTCAAACATGATGGTAGACCTCTTGATATTCTTTGGCACATTCCTGGAAAGGTCTGGTATACATTCTGTCTACAAACCCCTCGGGGTGTGAATCGCTGGGCAGTCTTGTTCACAAGTTGGGCAAATTTGTCCAAGTTTATGTGATTTTGGAGCAATCCCTTGCACTTTCTGATCCATGTCTCGGTGAATCCTTACCAGTCTGGACATCGTAATTTTATACTGACATCAAACTATTAAGGTACCGGTAATAGAATTAAGTAGAGGGTGTGCAGTATCATTTATGGGCTTAGCTAGTATTGATCCAGCCAGCACAAAATTTAATGTGGGCCGCCTGCACCAAGTTCCACCTAGTGCTATCATTGACCATTTTCTAGTGTGTCAGCTTATTCTTAAGGGGTTTAGCAGCGATTTGCTACTATCCGAAAACATCGAAAAAAATCATCAAAATTGATATTTTTTGTATTTTTGTTACTCTGAATGATATCGAACACAACCTGCAGTGGTTGGCTTGAAATCTACTGGTATTAAAGACAAGGCAGTCCTTTTTTTTATCTTATTCTGTAAATTTCTATACGTGCGTATCAAAATTCCGACTTGGTGATCAAAAAGGGCTTTCTTGTGATATGCCCAGATTGTAAGCATAATATGTGCACATGATTGATACAGTTTGCCCCCAAACACAAACATGTTGATCGTTGTTTATTCTGTAGCGGGTGTAAACCACAATCAGGCTGTTTATTGTATATTTGAGCCATCGCCTGTAGCTATTTACAGGACGATGGTATACTAATTTTCCTTCCTTCCTTAATTTTTTTACTATTTGGGTGGGTTTGTTTCGACATTAAAGCAGTTATATGGAATTGTCACTTTTATCTGTGCTTTATAAGTTAAACAATCATTTCCACATTTTTTCTTCGAGTCTCTCGCATTACCATGCTGCTAATCCCGTTAAAGTAGATGAAAGTTTCCTTGCTTTTGTGTGTTGGGGCAACTTAACTGAAGTTGATTTTCAGCAACTGAATTGAATTCAGACAGCAACACCCAGCATAATCACCTTATACTAAATGTTTTTAAGCTATATAAGCATACCACAATGAAGACTGAGCTGTTATGAGCTGTTCCATTAAAAATTAATTCAACCCACTCACTAAAGTGAGCTCAGTGACACCTAGAGTCCTACATTTCCTCTTACTGGGTCTCCACTTTACCTCAAAATCCCTTAATACTGTCTTCAGTCGTAAGCCGGCCTTATATTACCGAGCTAGCGCCAAAGTTAAAGAGACATAGGAGCTTTCCAGAAAGCGCCCCCATTTTGTTGAGGATTGGTTTTTTTTGCATATTTGGAATGCTTCCCGATGTATTAGAATACACCCGTGTTTTAGTTATAAGATGATGAGTTATTATGTCTTCTGTGTTGCAC
Organism: Ophioderma brevispina; assembly: GCA_023653785.1. NCBI lineage: Eukaryota > Metazoa > Echinodermata > Ophiuroidea > Amphilepidida > Ophiodermatidae > Ophioderma > Ophioderma brevispina. The sequence continues at coordinate 373 of JAMKCH010007931.1, read as the reverse complement.
AGGGAAGATTACGATAGTCAGTAGTTCAAAACACGATTTAAAGGGTTTTCTCTTTATACTTATTTGTCCAAATACACTGTCGAACGTTCCCCGGAGTTGTCTAACTACAACCTATCCAGGGTGCAATGTGAGAGAAATGCATATCCTAAAAAAATCCCTCCTGTCACTCTTTTAAAGCAATTTGGAACCAAAAGTGTAACCATGAAGTTATTGATGAGACACAATGCACACAAACCATTTGGGCTATTACTCTTTCAGTTTTATTCAGATGATTCAACTGCAACTGGGTGTTAACCATTAGGTAAGCAATGGAACTGAGCACTATGCAGACCAACACAGAACTCTAAGCCAAAATTAAGACAACACAACCAGA
>JAMKCH010007930.1:0-44825 GCA_023653785.1 Ophioderma brevispina | reverse complement strand
AACTTTTAAGTTGCCGGACTCTCAATATTACTTTGAGGTCAAAAGTTTCTTTCTTCCGTTACAAACAAGAAAGTCCACAAAGGAATGACACAGAAGAAAAAGAAAAAAGTAAGATAGGACTTTAAGCCTTTTGTTTGTAGGGATTTGTGTCACTTTTGCTGATAGTTTAGATCCAAAACCCATTAGAATCATGCAGGACACGTGCTGTGCACATTCTATGATATTGGAAGATGCCACTCCATTGATTATGAGAGTTAGAAAGGAACTAGTGCATTGATTTAGGGGATAGGTATGGATTGTCTTAGTGTCCCTCTTCACAAAATGAATTTGAAATTTTGTCAGACTTGGTTTCGGAACTGTCACAATTGGTGGAGACAAGATCCCAGTCAAAAAGGGGTATCAATGTTGTTAGGGAATGAATTGGGAAGGGGAGAGTACTCCCGAATCCCATAGTGTCCAGTGGCCCTGTACAGTGGATAAATTTGATGAGGAAATCGACCTCCGTATTATACTAGCATGCTAGGAAAGCAATGGACACCTTCGAACCATACACTATAGATATCTATCACTCCTCTACTAACCCACAGTCTTGATAGCTTCAGTTGGTTAGAAGCCGCCGTGTGCAAATCCATTCAAGACACCGATACGTGCTTTACATCTACGCAACCGTGAAGACAAAGTCAGCTTAAATTAACCTGCTCTGGAAGACCCCTAGCGCACTGTGATAATTCTGTATACCTAGGACCGCGCTCTTACTCTTTATAAGGACTCGCACACGAAAGAAGCAAAGTATTGTTCACGCAATAAAAAATTAACTCACGCAACAAGATGGGGTGCTCGCCCACATAACCTAGATCGACGGCCACTTGTCATGTGCTACTTATGTGCAGAGTATGCTAACCCTGCATGGGAAAGGTCAACCCATCATGCCAAGAAGCTTGAACCAGCTTTAAATGCATTCTGCAGATCTATCACAGAATTTCAACGGACAACTTATACATCCTAGGCAGGAATGCTCCACCAAAAACATTATGTTTAGTGTTAGCGAGAGCAAGAACCGTAGCTGCCAAATATCTAATGTGAAACACCCTATGTCTGGAAATGGACCAGCGCGAACCGCCTAAATCCAGGAGAGAGTTTCTCAAGCAAGTCCAAACCCTGGAAAAGTTCAAGGAGTTTAAGAGAGTGCCTTGTGGAAAGAAAGATTGCTATAACCAAGTACAATCTATTGGTATTGACCCCAGTGAGCATCTTCCACAATGGGAGATGCCTCGTGGCCTGAATGGTGATGTCTCAAAAGATTTCAGAACCAGAATCGGGAATATCCACGGTGCCTTGCAGAAGTGGGGTACTGGAAACGATCAGGAACACTACCTGTGGTTTTGTAGATCAGCACCACAGACAATGGAAACATCTCTTGGATTTCAGATTTAGATTTCAGATATTTTGTCTCTTCACAAAGCATGTATACAAAATAAACAGATGATAAACCTTCATATATAGATAACCATAGATTATTTACAGAGAGAAACTACACCTGGCACAAAAAGTATCTCGGCATGTTTTTCGATCAGTATTGTGTCAAAGTCAGACCATTTTGAAAGTTTTCGAAATATACATTTTGTTGCCTAGGTCTTGCTTTTTCATTTAACACCTCGCTCGTAAAAAAGCGCGCAAAAATGGCTGAGATAGAGCGCCCGAAAGACGCAAACCCCCAAAACCAAAGTTGCAGTTTTTGCATTTTTCAATAGTCACTGTGTGGTACAACGCAATAATACGTGTGTATTGATTTTACACAAAGAGGTTTTCCAACTGAATGAGCGAGAAAGCCTACTTGCAATATTGATTGTGGTACACGTGTTCGTGTCCCAGTACACCGCAATGCCCATTGAAAAATCCAAAAACTGCAACTTTTGGTTTTGGGGGTTTGCGTCTTTCGGGCGTTCTATCTCGGCCATTTCTGCACACTTTTTTACAAGCTAGGTATTAAATGAAAGAACAAGACCTAGACAATAAAATGTATATTTCGAAAACATTCCAAATGGTCTGACTTTGGCACAATACTGATCGAAAAGCATGCCGAGATACTTTTTGTGCCAGGTGTATTTGATTGTATACAGATAATAAAGGCGAACTATTGTTAAATGAAAACATATTTTCCAAGAAGTAGTGACAAAATATAAAGGTGATGATATTACAGGAAAACAATACAGAGTAATATTGTAGAATGCATACATGGTGAAGAGACGAGGACACTGCTAAACGCGAGGCGTGAGGTCGCAGGGCCCTCTACAAAAAAAGGTCAAAGAAATTAAAAAAAGTTACAATAGATATACTTAAATACGAGAAAAAAATATTGGGGAGGAGGGGGTGGAGACGAGACAAAATATACAGGACAGGACAAACAAGGACAAAGATGATGTCGGACTTAAGAGCAGTTATAAATGAATAATAAGCTAAGAGGAGATACAAAGAGAAGAGGGGAAAATAGAGAAGATTAACATATTAAGAAGGCATGTCATCATACAGCTTGACAAGACACTTTTTAAACTTTAAAGGATGATAGTGAGGGGAATTCTGGAGTTCAGAGGGCAATTGCATCCATAGCTTAGGGCCTTGAGATTTAGAGGTATTACTGGCAAAAACAGTGTTGGTAGGTGTAATGAAGGGCTCATTAGCATGCCTTGGTCTGCCCAATGTTGGCGCAACAATGCACATACAAGGACCTTGCAGAATTCAGTGTCTGCCCAGTGTTGGAGCAACAATGCACAGACAAGGACCTTGCAGAATCCAGTGAAGCAGCCAGACATTGTACCCGCAAAAATCTTCTATTTACATTACAGCCACACTTCAGCAGTTTTTGACCTGGCTATGTATGCTTTTGATCCCTCTGGCAAGACTGTCCATACAGGACCGTGAAGCTGCAATTTCCGACCCCAGTCAGCTGGATCTGGTAGCATCTGAGGTAGGTGGAATGATCTCAATGGATCTTGTTCTGTTGTACATGAGGTCAACAAATCTTTCAATTGTTGGCATTAGTTCTTTCAAGGTATCTTCTTAAGGAGGAGTTCTTCCAAGGTTTGCAAACGTTTTTACAACATCGGGGAAGATTTTGCTGGCTTCATGCTTCCCTTGTGGAAAGAAATATTTGCTATCAACCCAAGTAACATCTATTGGTATTGACCTGATAGCATTACCCTCCCCTGGAGCTGACTCCTCATTGGTTGAATGTGATGGCTCAACAGATTCAGAACCAGAATCGGATTATCCAAGGTTGCCCTTGCAAGTGGGGCTACCTGGAACAGATCAGGACACTACCTGTAATTGTATATCAGCACCACAGACAATGAACATCTCCTTGGATTTCAGATTTAGATTTCAGTTTATTTGTCTCTTTCACAAAGCATGTATACAAAATACAGATGATAACCTTCATTTATAGATAACCATAGATTATTTACAAGAGAGAAACTACACCTGGCACAAAAAGTTCTTCGGCATGTTTTTTTTCGATCAGTATTGTTGTCAAAGTCAGACCATTTTGAAAGTTTTCGAAATATACATTTTGTTGCCTAGGTTCCTTGCTTTTTCATTTAAAACCAAAACACCAACACCCTCGCTCGTAAAAGAAGCGCGCACAAAAATGGCTAGATAGGCAGCGCCCGACATACGCCAAAACCCCCACCCCAAAACAAGTTGCAGTGTTTGTGCATTTTTCAAGGGGGCCAATAGTCACTGTGTGGGTACAAAACGCAATAATACGTTGTGTAAATTGGGATTTTGACACAAAGATGTTTTTCCACTGAAATGAGCAGAAAGCCTACTTGCAATATTGATTGAGGTACAACACGTGTTCGTGTCCCCGTACAACATACACCGCAATGCCCATTGAAAATCCAAAAACTGCCAATTTTGGTTTTGGGGGTTTGCGCCTTCGGGCGTTCTAAATCTCGGCCATTTCTTCCCCTTTTTTACAAGCTAGGTATTAAATGAAGACAAGACCTAACACATTAAATGGTATATTTCGAAAACTTTCCAATTTCTCGACGTGGCACAATACTGATCGAAAAGCAGCCGAGTCTTTTTGTGCCAGGGTATTTTGATTGTATACAGATAATAAAGTCGAACTATTGTATGAAAACATATTTTCCAAGAATTAGTGCAAAATATAAAGGTGATGATATTACGGAAAACAATACAGAGTAAATTGTTAGAAATGCATACATGTGAAGAACAAGTACCTGCTAACTCGAGGCGTGAGTCCGCAGGGGCCCTCTATACAAAAAAAAGGTCAAAGAATTAAAAAAAAAGTTTACATCGATATACTTGGGGGGCGGGGGGGGGGGGGGGGGGGGGGGGGGGAGGATACTAGAAAAAAAATATTGGGGAGGAGTGCGTAGACGAGACAACATATACAGACAGGACAAACAAGGACAAAGATGGGAAAGTCTGACTTAAGATTGAGTTATAAAGAAATAATAAGCTAGAGAAGATACCAAGAAAAGGGAAAAGAGAGAAGATTAAATTTAAGAAGGCATGTCATCATACAGCTTGCCAAGAGGACTTTTAAACTTTAAAGGATGTAGTGAGGGAATTCTGAAGTTCAGAGGGCAATTGCATCCATAGCTTAGGGCCTTGAGATTTAGTGGTATTACTACACTGGCAAAAACAGTGTTGGTAGGTGTAAGGAAGGGCTCATTAGCATGCCTTGGTCTGCCCAATGTTTTGCGCAACAATGCACATACAACAAGGAACCCTTGGCAGAACTTCAGTGTCGGCCCAGTGTTTGAGACAGTGCACAGACAAGGACCTTGCAGAATTCAGTGTAACAGGCCAGACATTGTAACCCGCAAAATCTTTCTATTACATTACACCACACTTCAGCAGTTTTTTGACCTGGCTATTATGCTTTTTGATGCCTCTGGCAAGATTGGTCCATATCAGGACCTGAAAGCTGCATTTCCGACCCAGTCCGCTGGATCTGGTTCATCTGAGGTAGGTGGAATGATCTCAATAATGGATCTTGTTCTGTTGTACATGAGTCAACAAATTTCATCAATTGTTGCATTAGTTTCTTTCAAGGAATCTTCTTAAGAGGAGTTCTTCCAAGGTTTGCAAAAACTTTTTTTCCAACATCAGGGAAGATTTTTTGTTGCTTCATCTTCCCATGCGGTTTCTTTGTCAACCGGTGTAAGGTGTAGAGACAAAGAGTTCTCTGGGTCTAGGGTCTGGGCAATAGTATTGCTGGTGGTTAATCTGCGATTCCTTCCGGGTACCAAATGCTAGGCAGAGTTCATGAGGTTGGACTGGCTGAACAAGGATACAGAAAAAAAAATCACAATGTCTGTGTCCACAGTAAGCAGCATGACCCTTTGGTATCCTTGAGCAGCAGCATTGGCTGCATTAAGTAGAAGCCTGCTTCTTTCGTGTGTGCATGGAAATAGATAGTTAGAATTGTTAGTATCTGATTATTACACACATCATGCCACCTGACAGAACCAACTACCACCGCTAGCTAAAGTCTTAAACTATGAAGAGAATCATGCATATACCCAATATAGAATGGAGGTTCTACAAGTTATCAGAAATAACAAAATGAATAATAATGAGTCAATTGAAATGATTTAAACAATCCAACATACTGTGGTAATGTTTTACAGTAATGCCTCACATGACCCGCACAACATCCATTTTCCTGCTATTTGAAGTCCATTGTAAACCTGAATAATAACTCCGTGATTAAATATTAACAAAGTGACACCGCCTGTCTCAAAAAAAACCTAGGTACAATCAAAAACCGTATGTTTGTTTTCATATTAACTATCTCAACAACATAAATAAGTCGTATTGGACATTACATAAATGAGAAAAACCAGGCTTCCAGATTTTTTTTTCATCTCATTTGACTTTTCATCCATCGAGAGATAACGCTCCAGTTTACTCTGCAATCACAAAAATCAAGTTATCACACTTGAGCAGATATGAAAATCTTTAAAAAGGGAGTAACTTCATAAAGCAACTCTAAAAGTTACTTAATGAGTGGATAGTTTATATGATCATAAGTTTTGGCTTTCTAGATAAATGTGAATAGCATTCGACATACTGTTGTATGTTAGAAGAGAATCATGAACGTACAGCCGGCGTACAACAACTTGGAGGAAGAGTTTTGCTGGTCTTGTATCATAACCGCAAATTCCCCTATCACTTTTGATACTTCTGCTTCCACAATTCAAAATTTTTATGTGACTCTCAACAAGTAGTAAATCACAAAATAGTGCACTATAATTCTTAAACCATTTTTCTTTGATTTGGAGTGTTTCTTTTGATTGCAATTACATTCCTTCTGGGCATGATTTTAAACAGATACCAACTTTTGAAATAAATTCAAAGTTTTCCATTTCATTGACTGCAATAAATAGATTGTATTGTTATATTATTTATGAAAAGAAGATATTTATCATTGAACTGATTATGTTGACTATTAAAATTGTGCCGATACAGAACTAGACTCTTTTGTTTACTTTAAAATCTGTGTTTTATTTCGCTTGTTCAAGTTGCAATCTTTTTGTTTTGAGGTTTAAGACAGCATTGCATTAACTGGGTGAAAGCAACCTGCCCATGCATAAAATGGCAGCAAAATCGATTTTGGTGTAATGCGCATTAAATTGATTATAATCTCTGGGCTTACAAAGCAAATAATATAAACCAAACATGGAAAGCCTGGTCCTTTGTTCCTTAATATGAGCCTAGTAAGAATGACTTTTATGAATTTCATTCATATTTACAAACCAATTTTTTTTTTCCTGATTGTACCATTTTTTTTGGAGACAGGCTGTAGTAGCTATTTTGAATATGATCACAGTTCGTATAAATTACCATGACCTCACCAGGCAGCACTAAGATTAATGGTAGATGTCAAAAGGACCCTGTGGGTACGACTTGACAAATAAAATCAGCAGTACATTTGACAGTTATTAAATTTATAGTGCAGCCATTTTGGAACATGGGGCAGCCATAATTGTGTTTATTTGATACACACAGACAAAATGTAAAATGTTTAACAATCCCAAGACACCTGATTATGGTGTAGAATGTTGATTAAAATCTTATATTTTACCAGGGTTGGACACACATAAACTCAATATTACCTACTTACCTTCTACCTTTAACGTATCAATGTGACGTAGCCTCCATTTTATTTGGCGCCATTTGAATATGGCAGCCATTTTGATAATCATGTACATTGACATTTTCACATTCATCAACAATAAAATTAAGGACTTTGGATATGTTGGGCAAATTTTAGAAAAATGGACGAAACCCATGGTTTGGCACTGTAAACTACAAAATAAGCAGCTTAATTCTGTGATCAAGGCCGCCCATCTTGAATTTAGAGAAGGCCTAATTTGTGACCACATTTTGAATTAAACTACGATTTTTTGGTGAAATAAAAGAAATATTGATTTAAAAAGTTAAACACCAAGTCTTAATCTGACTATATAATTAACTTTTACAATACAAAGGAACAACCACATATTTGCAATAATTAATGCCTTTTTTATAGGGTGGCGGCCATTTGTTAAAATGGGCGGCCATATTGGAAGGAAAATATTGGCATAGACCCAGATTTGTGTTAGCCATACAATAGCTACCCCTGTGCCAATTTGTACTTTTCACGCTTGGCAAAATACTTTCACCATTCTGCATGACTTATAGTTTCGCCAAGGATAGGCCCCTCACATTGAAACTAACTAAAAATACACTCATCAGTTTCTATAACAATGACCCTCTCTCCATAACTTCCTTTCTTGCATTCAACTTTGGCTTATTTTTTTCTGGAAAATAGGAAATATAAGTCGGTCTGTTCTCGTTTTGTCTTGTTTGTCCGTTCTAATCGTTTGTTTGGTAGTATCGTACAGTACACATTGTCATTTGGGTCCTGTTTTCCAAATAATTGTTGCTTATAATTGTTGTTACAAGACATGTTTAATTGGCCTGTTCGAATCCAGGACGCCCATTGTACTAGCTTTTACAAGTTCAAATTATTATTAATATGACATTTTAATGCAATTCACATGTTGTTTTATAGTTTTTGTAATTTCATATTATTAATTTGAGTCCTGGTAAATGTTGTAATATAATCTATGTTGTAACCTTTGAATTCAAGGCACTGCAACTCCACGCTATGCGTTTAGTAAGCAGGTTCCTCATCTCAATTTCGCGATAATTGCTTATCGTGCATAATATATATTGTATATGTTTTGTATATTTTATGTTGCGATGAAATAAATTTGATTGATTAATTTGATTGATTGATTGGAAGGTGATAGCATACCATGATAGTCCCATGTCAGGACACTTAGGTGTGATAAAAACACATGACAGAATTAGGAGTCATTTTTGGTGCCTACCACTCAGAAACGATGTGGGTCTGAGTATTGTAAGACATGTCACACATGTCAAATGGTGGGCAAGCTAATTCAGAAAATTCCTACTGGTCCCTTGCAACCAATACCAACATTTGTTGAGCCGTTAGTAGGGTGTTAAAGATTGCGTAGGACACTTCCAAAGACCCAATCAGGAAATCAGTATTTACTGACCATCATGTGTCCTTCCACAAGATTCCCTGAGGCTACACCCTTGAGAAATATTGGGCCAGAATATAGTGAAATCTCCTAACCAAGTTTTCACCCTAGTAGACCCCCTTCCAAAATCATTCAGTCTGATCAAGGATCCATTTCATGTCAGGGTTTTTTCTCACCAACAAAGTGATGGACCAGTTGGGAATTTCCCAGTAACGTTCTTCAGCATACACCCCAGAATCCAGGGGGGGGGGGGGGGGGGGGGCCTAGAAAGGTAAACCACCAACTTGAAGACAATGATCATAAACCTTTTTTTTGAATTTGAGAGGGATGGATGATGGAGTTTCATCTCCTGTTATTTGCTACGGAGGGAGGCTGTACAGAGTCATTATAAAAAAAAAAGTCGGATTTTATTCCTGTCAGTTCATTAAAGTTTTCGGGGCGTGTCGACGATTTCATTTGTTCTGAAGGTGTATGCTTTACACCCAATCAATACAATAGAAATTCGATGTCACGATACCGGATCATATTAAGGCCATAATTAAAAAAAAAAATGCCCCTTTTCTCATGAGCAAATGTTACAAAGGCATAGCACTGCATAAATTCCAAACACTACACTTGAACAAACTCTAAAGCATGATATGAATAAGTACTTATTACTAACCAAAAGTTATTTTACGTCAATAAGGATATTTAAAAATCTGATATGTTACTTGATTTCGTCTATTCCAGGAATATCCATTTGTGGTCCCATCATTTATCTATTTAAGTTATTTAGAGTTTTGGTCAGTCGTAAACTACATACTACGTGCCTAATATCCTCTCCTCGTCACCAAGCCTTGATGTTCATGACACTTTATCCGTTCTTTGATTGACACCAAACAAGGAATCGATAGCGTGTCCCAAACGTGTCCGACAAACTGTTCAATTGAATCTTGAACTGAAGCCTTTACAAATTCGATACAAAAGGTTTATGTACATGGGTTAATGCATCTTACTCTGTTGAACAAAGTTTGCATTTCAGCTTTTTAAATACGGCCTTTTAGTTTTTGGTCTCAAAACATCCCCTCCTTCCGCATTAATTTCCGTACCATCGACATATGCGTTGACTGACAAGGAATAAAAATCAAGACTATAGATTTAGTCCATTTGAGTTGTGTTTGGTCACAAAGTAAGGGGACCATTGAACCACTGAAATAAATGTGGTTGTGTGAAAATCCGATGTGAATTTGTTAGATATGTGTCCTCAATTCTACACACGGCTCCAAAAGAGCCACAGAAATTATTTCCAAAGAACAAAATCTCAAACAAGCGTCAGGCAAAATGAAAACATGGTAATGACAAAAAGATGCCGCCAGAAACAGAGTTTTCAAACCAGGTTACAAAGTTCTGGCACCTTTTTCCAATACAAGGCAATCCTTTGCAAGCCAAGTATTCTGGACCATATGAGATTGAGAAAAAAGTGGAGACCTTGACTATGTGATCAAAACACCAGGTAGACGTTAAAGTCGACAGTTATGTCACATAAATATGCTCAAGAGTATAATGAAAGAGATAACGTAAAGCCTTGCCATGTTTAGGCAGCATCCAGAGTTTAGTTACGAGTGTGCAAATTGATTGACATCACAGAGTCGGTACCTGAACATGACAAGCACTGTAAACACAAGAAAATGATTATGGTGTCAAATTGCAAAGTCTGACAATACTTGCCAATTTACACAAGAACTAGGTCACCTCCCACAAAGTCAACAAGGTGAATTGAAAAGTAATTCATGAGTGGGAAAACATATTCCTGATGTACCCCGTGCGACGCATGTCGTAACCCATGACATTGAGGTAGGTGACTCCGACCTATAAAGCAACATCCTTATCGGGTGAATCCAATCAAGTTCAACATATCAGAATGAGGTACTAGACTACTTACATGTTTCAGCCAATCCCAATTGCGACATCACCCTTAGTACAGCAACAGGGAGCAATTAATGAATAGATGGAGCGTGCCGACATGTAAGATTCTAAGGGTATCCTAGTTCTCTGATATACCGACAACATCAAACCTATGGTGTCATATTTCCGACTTAAGGTTGGTCTCAGTTAGGGCGTACGAACACCGGCGTAAAAATATGGTCAAAAAGAAAGTAATTTTCGGAAAGTCAACCTCTGTGCCAAAACCGACTCATATTCGATCCCACGCGATTGATATTTCATAGACTCTCACCCCCCAAGGAATACTAATGGGAAAGATCTGTTGCACTCTTTAATCAAACACACAAGGGGTCGCAATCTTTTAAAAAGTACAGGAGAAAAAGAAAAAATTAAAAAAAATAGTGGATTGCAGCCGCCTAAACTTATTGATTTTGATCTCCGTAGGGCGGATATCTGCTGGCAAGATGTGGATAACTAACGGCTCTATCGCTTGGTACTTCTAAGATAGCATCTACCGGTGAACGGAGCAATACACCACAACCATACAAGATGATCCGACGAGAATATAGATCTGTGACAAGCACTAAACCTGTGCGAAAATCGATCAACAGAGGGAGGGGGGCGGGACCGATACGACGTGTTGGGAAGAAATTTCAAGAGCCGAGCGTTGGGGGATAAATAAAGAATATCATCTTTTGCACAGCAACGGGCCCGATGGCCTATAACCAATACAAAAGAATGGCATTTTGGTCTCAAAATTCTGCGCACTTTTCAGAGATTATGAACATATAGAATTGGAGGCCCCTATATGTGGATGATCTCCTTGTGTCTCAGCGAAACATGGGGAAGAACACATGAGACAAGCTCCATAGTATTTGAGAAATTAGTCGTACCATGGTTTTGACTGTGAATCTGGTGAAAAGTGAATTTGTGTGCCATTCAAATGTCACAATCTTAGGGCATGTTTAGGACAGGGCAAATTAGCAAAACACAGCAAATTGAAGCAATTGAGAAATTAGGTTAATGGTCGGGTATTACAGAAATATCTATCCAAATTTCTCAATATTGCCAGTGTCCGCTGAACCAACCTTCTGATAAAATACCAAAGTTGTCTGGTCAAGCAATGCCAAAAGGTTGAGAAAATCAAGTCTATTTTGATGAATGCGCCAGTTTTGATTGCTCCAGACTTTCAGAAACAATTCAAAGTTGGCAAGTTGATGCCAGTAAATGTAGGCTGTGGTGTAGTTTCCTCAGCAAGCAGATGAAAATGATGTAATCATCCTGTATTTTTTTTCTCAAAAAGAAGTTTGACAAACATCAGAAAACTCCTCAACAATTGAAAGAATGTCTAGTTGGCTTACTTGTCATTTAATCAGGCCAAATATAGGAATCGTGTGAGAGAACAGTTGTATCTGATAAACGCGCCGATGGACAGTATACAGTATAGTGCCAGACCCGTCTAAGTTCTCCACTAAGAAGACATTAGCAGAGAAAACCACCCCGTCGTCTTGAACTGCCTGTGCACGACAAAAATTACCGTCAAACTCTGAAGATTCGGCATGGAAGATACCATGGAAGGTATTCATAGACTCTATGTCCGTCGTGTGATGACACGTCGATGCGCTCGGTCATTTTATGTGGAGTCTACGTCTGCCTGCTTGTCGGAGAACCGCGTCATCTCATCGTTTGGCAACGCTTTCAACACAGGACCCTAGTAATTCTAGTAATTTATCAGAATTCGGAGTTTATACCATATGGAAGTTCAACGTGTGTGAATTTTACGTCACAATCAGTGTAATTGTGTTTTTGGACATACCAATTCTTGAAACCAACCATGAAAAATCATTAAAATCGGTTTTATTAATAAATTCAGATCACTTGTGCACATGGGCTCATTTTTTGTGTTTGAAAGGTTTTCTGACCTTTGACGCCTACTTTATAGAGACAAACTGGCACAATGAACAATATTGCGGCCCCTCAATTCACAGACGGACTAAGGCACTGAGTCATGGTACCGAGTAGGGTTGCATTCGCAATGGACCACACAGTACATCCACGTAGGGCCTAGTCTGCAGAGTATCAAGGGGTCGTCATTTAGCTGGCAAACTTAACAGAGACATGTTTTTTCTGTGTAAAGTGTATACCGTCTATGTTGCTTTATACCAGTCAAAACAAATTTGGACCAAAACGCGGGTTTAAAACAGGCAAAGGTGGTTTTAATCGGTCAAAACCTGGTCAAACTAATTTCATAATCACAGTTGGAGTAAATCTCTGTCTTGATTAGGGGAGAACATAAACACAAATCAAAAGTAAGCCCCCCCCCCACTAACCTAAATAATTTCCAGGATATCGTTTTTTTTAAAGAATTGAAACCTGGTAAAGGTGTATCGCTATGGTTGTTAGGAAGCGGTGTTGTGAAAATGAGAGTAATCCCTTACTTTCACGGCTGAATAGCACAAAATTAAACACAAATGGTCTGCGCTGTTTCTGCCCTCCACTTTGGCTTCCTCTATCTAATGTAGTGCATCAAACTTCGAACTTACGCGCGGAGAAATAGCTGACGGCTTAATAAAATCACTCTTTAGGGGAATGAAAAAAAAAAGATCGATGGTAAAGTTGAAACTCATGTTAATTTTAAAGCTCGTGGCTACAAACCGGGTGTCTCAAAAAAAAGGGAACCCCTATTTCCACGAAGAAAAAAAAGTAAACCATACATATTATTACTCTCTGAAAAAGTGCATTTCGTCAGTTTTCTGACACCGACAACTCTTTCCACTGTGCATATTGACTGAGTTAGAACCGATTAAAAAATTTGTACCACTTTTTCATTTTAAAATGTTCCACGGATTGTACGGTTTCAGTCGTCCTTTAGACATACACATTATCCACAGCTCATTCTTTTTTTAATTGTTTTCTTTTTGTTTTGCGACAAAGGGTCTAGTTCTGCTGACTTGAAAAGTTTAAGTAGTTTAAATTATTATAAATTCCAAGATCTTGCTCATTCTTCTTTACTTTACACCCCCCCCCCACTTGGGTAACTTGGCAGCCTCTAAGATCATGAAGAGGGATGCAGGCTTGCGTTCTCTCTTCCACTTCCATAATCGAAGACAACAGTGCTTCATTGCTAGAGGCAGCCAGTGGGGGGGGGGGGGGGAGGGGAAACAAAAAAGGCAGCGCAGTTAAAGAAGAATGAGGCAGATCTTGGAATTTATAAAAATGAAATAACCTTTAAAAAAGGTTCTTTTAAAAAAAATAAAAAACGTGGGGGGGGGGGCTTGTATTTCAGAGGTGATATCATGCTCGTGTATGGGCTCCCAGTACGTACCCTAAACGCGTATTTCCCTTGGCAAGAAAACACCCTAAACAAAACCGTATTTTGGTTGATTTTGCTAACCCTTAAAGTGATTGGTTTAATTTTACTATCCTAAACAAGTAATTTTTACCTATGACATTGCAAAATACACCCGAACTAGTATTTTGACATCTTTTGCTACCCTAAACGAGTACAATTTGTAAATTTGCCTTTAACCATACCTAACAATTTTAGAAATCTCCTTGCCCGAAAAGGAACTATTTTTCATATGCTTTCATTGAAGTTTGTATATTGTGTTTATTTCAACTCTTATGTGTAAAAGCATCAATTTGCGCATATCCTGGGCCTAATCAGTTTAAAATTTAAATTTCAAGTCTTATTAAAGTTTCCCTGTTTCTTTTCTTTGGAGATAATTGTACTTTGTCGATGGTCGTCACCTTATGACATTTTTCCTGCAAATTCAGCTATTTCATTGGGCTTTACTGTATTTTGCGAAAACGAAACGGAAACTCTACTCCCATATGGATTACACGCTTTATTTTCCGTCAATCCCAATGCATACCGTGCATACCGTACGGAATAAAGCGTGTAATCCATGGGGGTTCGTTTCGTGTCGCCAAAATACAGTAAGCAATTTCATTGAACTAAAACCCCGGCTAAATATCAACACCTTGTAATTATCATCCATTGGTAGATTACACGTCACAATCCAAACTCCAATATAAAGGCCTATATTGTAGGAGGAGACGAACGACGAACTGAGAAAATAAGCTAAAATAAGGCTGAAAACGGTTAAAATCACTTCGGGTAACTCTTCTCCATGTGAACTCAGGAGAAAATCGGGAAACAAAACCCACTATTATCCAGCATTTTTTTACAATTATCAAAATCATTATCACATAAGATGCATCTTTGACTGGTTTGACCGATTCAAAATTTGTACCCCTTTTTCATTTATCCACGGATTTTTACGGTTTCAGTAGTCTTAGACAATACACATTATCCCAAGCTCATTCTTTTTTTAATTGTTTCTTTTGGTTTTTTGCGAAACCAAAGGTCAGTTCTGATAGTGAAAGTTTAGTTTAAATTATTAAAATTCCATAGAGCTTGCATCCATTCTTTCTTCTTTACCCCCCCCCCACTTGGGAAGTGTTGGCTGCCTACATAAGACGGATGAGGCTTGGCGTTCTCTCTTCCACTTCATAATCGAAACAACAGTCCTCATGGTCTTAGGGGCAGCCAAGTGGGGGGGGGGGGGGGGGGGGAGACAGCGCGTAGTATAGAAGAATGAGGCAAGATCTGGAATTATAAAAAGTGAACAAATAAAACCTTTTAACAAGTGAAAATAACCTTTCTCACCCGGGGGGGGGGGGGCTTGTATGTTCCAAGGTGAGATCATGCTCGTGTTGGCCTCCCAATAAGCTACACTAAAGTCGTATTTTCCCTTGGCAAGAAAAACACCCTAAACACGTATTTTGGTTGATTTTGCTACCCATAACAAGTGAATTGGTTTAATTTTGCTATCCTAAAAAAACAGTTAATTTACATATGACAGTTTAAAAAATTACACCCTAAATAAGATTTTGACAATCATTTGCTACCCTAAAGAGGTACATTTAATAAAATGTGCCTTTAACCATTACACTAAACAGTTAGGCATCTCTTGCCCTGATAAAAGGAATATTACATATGAGTTTCATTGAAGTTTGTATATTTTGTTTATTTCACTCTTTATGTGTAAAAGCATCAATTTGCGCATTTCCCCCCTTCCCCCCATGGGCTAATAAGTTTAAAGATTGAAATTTCAAGCTTTTAAAGTTGTCCCGTTTCTTTGGAATAATGAGTTTGTGGATGTCTTAATTATTGACAGTTTTTCCTGCAAATTCAAGACTTTCATTGGGGGTCTTACTGTATTTTGCGAAACGAAACGGAACTCCCATTGGATTACACGTTATTCAGTCATGCATCGCATACCGGCATACATACGGAAATAAAGCGTGTAATCCAATGGTGGGTTCGTTTCGTTTCGAAAAAATACAGAAGCCATTTCATTGAAAACTAAAACCCGGACTTATGAATATTTTCACAACACCTTGTAAATTTCAGTCACAGTGTAGAATTAACACGCAAAATCCAAAACTCCAATTATAAAGCCTATATGTGATCACGACGAGGAACGACGACGAAATAGAGAAAATAATTAGCAAGAATAAAGCTGAAAACGGTTAAAATCACTCTGGGGGGAATGGTGTATCCAGTGAAATCTAGGAAGCACAAACTCCGTGAAATAACAACCCACTACTTCACCGCGTTTTTTTATTATTGCAACAAATATCTCACCCTAAACCACGTAAGTTTTCGAAGTGAAAAGCTGTACCCCTAATTTTCGCCGATATTTTTATTGAGTTGTTGCATAACGCGCGTAAAAACAATCCTACGCGCGTTACACTCGCCTGATCTCAAAAAAACGACCCTAATTACGCGTTTTTGTACACGAGCATGATATCCATCTTGGAATACAAGTGCCCCCCCCCCCCGGCCTTTTCAATATCAGAACTGATCTTTGTCGCAAAAACAAAAGAAAGAATGTGCTTGGAGAAGGTGTTTGTCTAAAGACAACTCAGACAGTAACAATCCGTGGATGAAGTGAAAAAGTGGTACAAATTTTCAATCGGCCATAACCCTGTCAATATGTGTCCGTTTGGAGGATTTTTTCGGTGTCCGAAACCTAATGAAATGCACTTTTCAGATGTATATTACCTTGTATGGTTTACTCTTCTTTTCGTAAAATAGAGGGCGCTTTGTGGGTTTCCTTTTTTTTGAGACACCTGGTATAACGAAGCGGAACTCAATCTGCATGCGAGATACAAGTACACTTGATGTAACCTGAGAGAATGAGTAAATATGATAAAGACTCGGAGGATTGTACCAGTGAAACAAGTGATATTTCCCAAGCCAAGATAGCGAGAGTGACCGCGTTCAAGACCGTGTATTTTTCGTCTTTATTTAATTCGTTGCTCACCAGTTTCTCTGAGTCTTTATAATATTTATTCATTTATTCTCTCGGTTTGCATAAAGTTCCAACTTAGGTTGTCGTTGAAGGTCATGCCTGACTATCAGTAACTCAGAGGGCATTGCCACTTAGGTTATATGGAATGGTTGTGGATTTCCTTGATGCCAAGTGCATAATAAAGCATATCGGTGTTAAAACTAATCTGCCAATCCATTTGGTAAGTGCATCGAGATCACGATGATAGATTTTGCTTATCCCTCGAAATCCCGATACACTAAGGTATCGTCTGCAAAGAGGTGGATCTTGATCAGCGACGCAGTCGAACATTTTAATATAAATCAGGAAGCACTACAGACCGATGACTGTTCCTTGCGGAACGCTGGATGTTACGTCAGCAGATGATGATAAAATACCGTTAAGAAGAACCCTCTTATCCCATTGTGATGAAGCTTAACAGACGAGAATGTGGGACGCCATCAAACGTTTTTGAGAAATCCAGGAGAACGGCGTCAATTTGTTTTTTGGCGTCAATTATTATAGACTTAATTAGCCAAGTCAGAATTAAATGGTGAACGTAAGTTGTGTGTCACCCCCCCCCCCCCCCCTCCTTTCTAAATCAATATTTTGTGTCGGTAAGAATATTGTGGTGGTCTAGATGAGACGTGGCTGGCCAGGATATGTTTTTTTTAAAAAATACAACATATGGAGGTTAGTGCAATTGGCCTGTAATTGTGTGGAGAATTTTTGTTGCCGTTTTTGAATATGGGTGAGATATGAGACATAGCCAATCCGAAGGCAAATTGCTACTATTCAGGCTCTGGGAAAATAAACCAGCAAAATTCATCGGCACACTCCCTAAGAATCCTGGACGGTATTTTGTAGGGGCCGGAGGCCTTGTTTGGTTCAAGATCTACTACATGTAAAAGCTTAACACACTCATTTGAGATGTCAAGGAGGGGGTGGGTTGGGAAAAGGCTCACCCTTCTTGTCTGGGATGTTATCAGTGTTTTCATGGGTTCGGCCTTTTCTGTCATTTGTACTATTATTATGTTGGAGTTGAGGAATACCACCATTGTCAGTTCTTTTAGACTTCACAATTTTCCAGAAATGTTTTGAATTTTGATGTAAATTTTCAGACATGATATTGTGAAAGCTTGTGAATGTAAGCTGATTGGGCATGTCTTATTTTTTTTAAAATAATTTGTACGGTTTGCCTTAAAATGTCTTTGTCATGGTCAGAATTGGTTTTCCTTTGCCTATTGTATAGGTTTTGGAGTTTGCCTTTCATACGAGTCTTTTTACAAAGACAACACCTAACTACTTAAATTTGTCAACTCTTTCGATATCTGCATTATCATACATAAGATTAATATCACTAAATTTATTAACAACATTTTTGGTTCCAAAGATCATGAATTTGGTTTTCTTTATGTTCAAAGTCAGTTGGTTTTTCAAACCACTGCGCAATCTTAGACAAAATTATCATTCATATCCAACTGAAGAGTCGTGGGATCTGATGCAGTAAAGAGTAATGTAGTGTCATCAGCATACATAACGCACTTACAATTGATACTATCAGGAAGAGAATTTACATAAATAATAATGGCCCTAAAATTGGCCCTTGTGGAATTCCAATATCAGTATTTTTAATATCAGATAAAGTAGAATTGATACAGTTTGTGTTCTACCACAAAGATATGAAGAAAACCAATGCAAAGAATTGCCAATTGAGGTCAATGAATAGTGCACCGGTAGCTTGCCTTGATTCATGTTGTTTAAAATATGATCAGAAACATCAAGAAGAGTTGTTGTTGTAGAATGATGTTTTCTAAAACCAGACTGGCATGAATTTAAGAGACCATTAACAGTTAATGTCCATTGGACTGGCAAATTCCTAACTGCTATTAAGACACCACCATAAGCATCTGAATGATCTCTACGAAAGACATGATAATTACATCTCAATTAAAGATCCCATAATGATATATCAAGTTTTAACCACTGCTCAGTGCCTATATCGGGCCTTTCAGAATCAAGGAGAGCCTATATTTCCTGGACTTTGTTTTCTGGCTTAATATGTAAAATCTTGAGACCTTTAGCAAAGCAGTTATAAAGTAGGTATTAACGAGGTGGCAATATGGCCATTTTGTGTAATGGGTTCATTCTTTGTGATGATGGACGGTGAGGAATCTCATGGTGTGGTTTTATTATGTGAAGTGTGTGATCTCTGGGTATGGAGTATTACGTCACCAGTATGTGATCTCTGTGTATGAGGAGGATATTCTCTTGGATGGCTAATTGGAGAATCATGTAAGAGAGAACCATGGAAGCCATCTTAAAGAAAAAAACACCTAAGAAGACAATTTTGGTGTTAAAAATGTTTTTTCGTGCTCAAGGAGTTCAATAAAACTATTCCCAAAACTATCAAATGTTGCATGTGCCGACAATTTCTAAGATTGCTGACATTATATTGACACAATCCTTATTATTTAGCCTATGAAGATGATTGGTGGTGTCAAATTCAAGATTTCTGGGTCAAAGAGTTCAATAAAACTATTTACAAAACCGTTAGATGAATATTAATGTAATGGAAGTTTTCATACGTCACTATTTTCCAAGATGGTCAACATATAAAATGCAAAATCCTTTATACCTCATACTATAATACACCTAGGATGACGATTTTGGTGACAAAGTGTATGTTTTTAGGTCAAGGATTTCAACTGTGTGTTATTCATGCACCACCAATGTTGACACCCAAAATGTGACACCTTGACTCTACAAGTATTCTCCAAAAACATATCTGGAATTGCATGGGAATTTTGATATTTAGGTCTGTATTACCTTTATAAAAATATTATAGTTTTGAATAGTTTTGTTGAACTCCTTGACCCAGAATACACCAAAATCACCTTTGTATGTTATACAATAAGAAATATACGGTTTTCATAGATGAGATGTCGGCCATCTTGAAAAATAGCCCTGTATATAAATTTCCATGATTCAGAGAATTCTGGAAATTGTATATTGAACAACGTGACCCGACACTAAGTCGCCATAGCTAGTAGTGCTATTACGTTTACAATGGCACACAAAGAAGCTGGACACAGTACTCAACGAGACCTTGAGAACCATCACTGGCTGCCTCCGTCCTACTCCATCTGAATTCCTACCAGTGCTTTCAGGCATTGCACCTGCAATACTTCGGAGAGAACACCACACGCACAAACTAGTGAATAAGGCCCTGCTGGACAACAAGCACCTTCTGCATACTGCATAACACTGTCAAAGAATCACACCAACTCGGTCGACAGGGACTGCGCTCTTTCGCTGCCGACACGCTGCTTACACTATATGTGGCGGGCCGGTTTTTACACTTTTTTTACATTTTTTTTTAAATTTAGGCAATACTCGGTACTTTTTTGACACGAATTGTATCTGAAAATTTGGGACAAATTAAAAAGAAAGAGTCGAACTATTTGGACTCTATTTGGACTCTATAGTGTTTTCATTGTGTGAAGTTTGTTTTATGCCTTGAAACAGAAAAGGAGTACATTGGAGTGGTACATACTGTATATTTCTAAAAACACCACGGCACAAATTTTTAAAAAAAATATCGCATAGGTCATATCTTGTTTTGTAAAAAATGCGTAGCACATAGCTTTTTAGCCAAAAGAAGCCGAGATAAAGTTCTTTTTTTTCTTGGCCTTATAAAAACATCTAAGCAAATGTGTTATCAATGGAAGTATTTTTTTAAATATTGTATTATTTTTTATTTTTATTATTTTTTATTGTTATTATTGATTTTTATTTTTTAATTTACTATTTTTTATCACTATTATATAGATATAATATAGAGAGGGAGAGAGAGAGAGAAAGCCTCAAAAGAGCACTCGCCGGCTTCTTCTCTGATCTTTCTTTCTTTCCAATTGACTAGTTCTTCTTTATACGTAACGGCCATTTAAATATACTTAAATGCGGTTATGTGCGTACCCTTTAGCACCTATGACGCTATATTAACTTACCGCATAGCGCCACCCTTGACTGTGTTAAATATACTGTTACGGCGCCACCTATATAGCAATTTAGCCATATCACCTCAAAAGTTGTTTCTCAGCCGTGTGGACTCGTGGTGTAGTGGTTATCATGCTTGCCGCGTACGCAAGCGACCCGGATTCGATTCCCGGCGAGTGTTCTTTTGAGGCTTTCTTCTTCTCTGATCTTTCTTTCTTTCCAATTGAGTAGTTCTTCTTCTAGACAGAGAGTTTGTGGGTTCGAGTCCCATTCACAGCAAGTTCCTTTTACGATAGTATGCAACTCCCGCTTTGTTATCAATTTCTTTCGCCTATACATTATTTCTATAACAAAAATCACATCAGATTCGAGTCAACTTATCATTTCTTATATATATATATATATATATATTTCTTATATATATATATATATATATATATATATATGAAGCAGTTAAGGGATGGTATTATTGTACAACTTAAGGATAATAATATAGACTACTCGATATCTTTACATTTAATGATACTAGAGGAACTGCGCTTGCTCGGCGCACATCTATAGTGTATTTTGTACTTTGCGGGTAACATTTTTTTCTGTTGGCGTCCTCTTCAATAATTGTCTTTATGGTAATAAACCAAGCGGAAATTTAAATGGGTTAATAATGAATACAGTTTTTTGATGACATCATATTTCTTTTGTTATGCAGACATCAGTTAATAACACCTAGTGTTTTGCATTGTAAACAATTTACTGCTATGCTGCATTCGATATCGATGCCATAACACATCATATGTCTTGCTTGTAAGCAGAACGTTTTAGAAGTTATACATTTTCTGCAAGAAATATGTCAATATCGTGCATATTCACTCAGTGAATTTTGGTAATTAACAAATTTCGGATACATTTCAGTCGACTTTTAAATATCGCGATAATTCTCCCTGTCGTTACTAGGTAACCAGGGCGCATACTGTAATGTGTCTTTGCCAGGATCGAAGCACATTTTTTTCTGATGACAGTATTTCAAATTTCTCTCCAATATTGAAATATGCGTACTTTGTGGAACATCATCACAAACATTACGCCCAATTCACGTTTTGTTAATGCCATAGTTTCCCCGCAACAACATCAATGAGATTTCATCGCCATCCACTTAAATCCCGTTTGCTGACCTGATTTTCATCATCAACATTGTGTGGTTTGCAAGTATTCAATTTGTTACCCAAAATGACTACTGGTGTGACGGACGAGATTACAACGGCGTCGCCTGGTGTTTATTTCACCACATCTATTTTCTCCACAACTGAAAACTATTTCACAAATGACACAGATGATAACGAGTCAGATGATGATACGCCTGTTGTCTATTGGAGTTTCACTCAAAGGATTATACATGCGTTTATTGTTTCTGTCATTGCACTCATAGGTATGTATGTTTGAAAAAAGAAGATATGGGTTGAAGAGTCTAGTGTAAATTTCAGTCGCTTAGCGTTTTCATCACCGTGGACCCGAGGGAGGGTCTACAAATTCATAATTGTTCAACCCCCCATTCATAAAAAATCGGCTCGAGTCCAATTGATCGGTACCGCGGTTAATATCAAGGCGGCCATGTCGTGGGTAACAGATCAACATTACGAGACAATATGCAAGCACCTGTCATTGAATCTCAGACATGTTCGATTTAATACACAGGTGTCCAATTTTTGGTATTTGGACTGTGGCGCGAAAAGTTTTCACCCAGAATCTACAAGATTTTATTAGCATTTGTTTTTTTGGCGCATAATAAAACAAAAACGAAATGTTGAGATGCTTTCAAAAATACATTCGTTTGCTTCAAGTCATATACCAGATCTTTAATTTTTCAGAGTATATTGTACTTTCTGTTATCAAACGAACTGTTCATATTACTGAAGTTGCAGGCAAATGAACAGATCAGTAGCGTTTTTGCGGAACCGTCGTACGGTACTCATACAAGGCAAAAAAAAAACCCAAAAACAAAGGAAAATCCTAATGCAAAATGCGGGATTTAAAAAAAAATTAATGCAAAACTATATCAAGTATAAGAAAATAGCACCCCATCCTCATCAACCCTGGCTATGGTTTGTGAACTCATTTTTGGTGTATGGTTCATTATATATTCCAAAGGAAAGGGTATCTACAACATTTCAGTTGGTTCTGACGTTGTACTTTGATGTTATACGCAAATGTTTGCATCGCGTTTTGATTCCAGGAGGATGTTAAATTAGTCCAGTATTGTCAATTTGGCACCGGGCAGTGTTAAAATATAACCAAATGGCAAACATGTAGGCCTACGGGATGAAATCTTCTGGAAGTCTGCTCCCGCCTAAAATACTAATGCAAATATCAAGTACATGCTTCATAAAGGAATCTATAAATAACAGGAGCAGTATTTAGGAGAACTCGCGATAAAGACAACTATAACCATTGAAATATGGTCAATGGAATAATTAACACAGGGGGAGGCCCGATTTAAGTATATGACGTTTTCATCTTAATAGACTGGGATGGGCCTTCACTCTGGCAAAAGCCATCTCTAAAATTTCGCGCCGATATTTCATCCGTTTTGACGTGGGGAGCTAAATCGTGATTTTGTAAGCCCCAATAGACTACTGTGTAAAATTATTATGTCGACCAAAATGGAGCACATGTTCGCTCTTCCAATTGCCAAACCAAACATCTTTAGCCTAGATTTCACACAAGGGTAAATGAAGAAAAAAGAGTAGCTTTTTTCTTCTGATACCATAAATTGTTACCTACTTCCGGTAAAATCTGGGTCTTCCTGGCGGACGATGCATTTAAGCGTCGGGCCATGGACCTTTAAATGTCCGCACACATGTGCCTAGTCCTCAAGATGAAGAGCATTCCACATGAAAGTTCTTTGCTCGGCAGTAACCTGTTGGCCTGGTATCTTTTACCCAGATTCCAAAATATGCAATTACCGATGCTGTTTTTTTTGTAATGCTTTAAAATAACGCAATTGGAAGAACATCCCATTCATTTATATTGAACTAAGCTGAGATAATCATACCTGATGGTTATCAATTTTAATCCTTTAACAAGGGAGTTTCCATAACCTGACCCATCTGACACCTTTTCTGACACCCTTTGAATTCGGAAACCTTAACGGAATAAACATTCGATCTCCATTTACACTCATCAAGTTACACTCATAATAATCATCCTGTCTCTCAGATCATCGAGATTTGGACTCAGCAGGCCAATGTTGCCTAGAAAACATTTTATGCAAACTCTAACTATAATAATAATAATCATCAAGGTTTATTTTAATCTCAAATCGTGGCCTGTAGGCCAAATTGCTAGAGACTTTACAACTTAATAATTACTAGACAGAAGCAATGCAACTTGGAGGCAGCAGCTTAAACAGCGCCATATTGCAACATTCAAACACACTATACGAAACATTTCAAATGAACCATGGAGAAAGTGGTATTCAGGTTTTAATCAATATCTGTTATACAAATTAAATCCCAAATTGAGTTCCCGAATTAAATCCAGCAAGTGGTCCCACTGAGATTAGAACTGAGGACCCTTTGCTCCAGAGGTAAGCTTGCTAACCGCTAGACCACGCCACTTTCTCTTCTGCAAGGTCATATGGGCATATGCAGAACTATTTGGCATACATTCTTGAAGAGAATCAATAGATGTTGGTAACACGTTGAAAATGGACAAACTAAAGTAAAATTCGATCTCCATTTAGACTTATCAAGTTACGCTCATATTTAATCAATATAATGAGGTTAGTTCTAGTGTACTTGTAAAAACGTCGCTCCTTTAACACATGTGTCCACGCTCAACGTTTCCATTCCCTTGAACCAGAGAATAATTTAACGTAATGAGTGAAACTGAAATTCCAGAAATAAAGCTAGATTATTCAATACATGTATTTTTGCATCAACGAATCAGGCAGAGTTTCAAGCACGCACGCAAGTTTAATCTCATTTAACGTAAAACCTCATTTCCAATGATGATTACAGTGTGTTTTCAAAACATTGAAAGCTTATGCGTTGATATTTGTTGAAGATTACATTGTGGACACGCATCATATCCATCCCAATGGATCCTCAATGGAGAAAGTTCTCTCACGGTTATTTTACTCTATTTAGTGATTGAGTTCAAGAGGTACATTGCTTGACAAATGAGGGCCTGTTAAAGCCACTACCAGTTTCTTCAGGATGTAAACAAACAACGCCCTCAAATTTGGTCGAGATTGGGGATTGAAAGCATTAGTTCATTGCAGATTGTTGTAGCATAGATACCTGCAAGTAATAGAAACTGGATCATTTTTTTTAATACGGGCGTTTTTGCAAAAACGTTATGATTTAGTAACAAAGTCACTTTTAAGGTCACTCTAACGAGTTTGAAATGTACTTTTCAAATATATGTACATAAATTAAAAACAACAAAACAACAAGAACAAACTAAGAATAAACCAAATTTGTTTTAAAATTTTGAAAAAAAAAAAAAACAAAAAATGACATTGCAGTTTTAAAAGATTCATACAGAACAGCATTTTTTGATTTAGTAGAGTAGTAAAACCAACCTCCTTATCTCCTCCACCACTTGCTTCTTCCAAGTCGTCTTTGGACGTTCCTATCCTCCTCAAGCCTTCACCTCAAACTCACAAAGCCCTTCTTAAACATGCCCGTTCATCCTTCCTTCCAAAGTTATATATACAATTCTAAGTCTTGAGGAAGTTTAGAACCAGCAATTACCTATTTCATGAAGGATACCTGTAGTCACTTATGGGCTAATGTAATTCAAAGATATGCGTGAAAGAATTGCAATTTATAGACAGCAGGCCTTAAAAAGGGAAAGTGGTGCGATTTTTGTGTTGTCACATGACATTCTGCTTGATTGTTTTTAAAATTGATTTGCAGGGAATGTATGAGAGGTTTCTCATGGTTTTATGGAGATTTACTTGAAAGAAAAGAATGGTTCTGAAACATCTGCCAAACGTGTGTTTAAAAAATTTTATCGGGGAAGGTTGTCCATTAAAAGCTCTTCTTGTTAGTAGAAATGTAGCGGAAGTTAATGAGAGAAGACCTGGTCTGCCAAATTACATCAGCGTATCCGTGTTCCAATGGTTAGCTTGCTATGATTTTCTACCAAAATCAAAAAAAACCGTCAACCAAAACAAATATAACATAAAACAAACAAAAAAAGCACAACGATCCATCAATCAAAAAAAATAAAAAACGCCAATATTTGCTGTGACTCCATACACAGAGTGACCTTTTATTACAGTGTTTACTTCGCGACCTTCCAAGGATCTAAAAGTTTGCGGTTAAAAATGAGTAGGAAATTGTTTTCAAAATACTGGAAGATCGAGGACCCTTAAAAACGTTCAATTTCGTGGTTTTGGTCAAAGACTTACATGTGCATTTTTTATCATGGTCACTCTCAACGTATTAAAAGGGGGATAACATTTGAGCAATCTCCTCCGAGATTTCGTTGTTAAAGTAGTGATTAAATGAACTAATTGTAAATTATTTTTTTACAGGAACGGTTGGCAACGCAAGGGTTGTTGCGGCATGTGTAATGGTGAAGAAACTTCGAACCAAAACCAACCTATTCGTCGTTAATCTCTCCATTGCCGATTTGCTAACCAGCTTTAACCTTCCCCTTACGCCATGAGTGCTACTGTAAGCGTTAATGGATGGCCTCTTGAAATGCTCTGTGTGAATTCAATGCTGCCTCGCTAATATTGTGCACAGGGGCCAGTCTTTACAGTATGGCCGGCACCGCCGTATGCCGATGTGGTCTAATCATTCTTCCTCATGCTAACAATATAAAGGTATCTCTCAGACTTTCGCCTGGCATTTATGATTATTCAAGCTGGTTGATTCCATTAGTTGCCACTGCTTATTCCCGATCTTCATCGTTCCGGACTTCTTGCAGTTTAATGGGAATTCTACTCTGCTTGTGTTTGGAACAAAGCCACTGGTTCATTCCCATCTACAATCTTATCCTGTTTGTCTTGCTTTTTCCTTACTCCGATACTGGGCCCATTAGTACTATCACAATTGCATACTACAAAGATCTGGAAACACGTGCGAGATCACAGAAAACGACTTGCGCGCCAAACGGCTCCTGCATAATCGTCTGCTTCTGGCGAATCCTCGTATGCCATTAACAATTCCCGAGCCAAAAGCGGCTATGTGATGCAACGACAAAGCAATGACGATCAACATCCTCATTGTTGTCTTGGTTTATGACTCTGGCATTCGCCATATGTATATTTCTGACGTTACCACATTCGGTTGGAAATTAATTGGCTGTACTATTTTTGGACTACTAACTTAAAGCCAATGTCTGTATCAATCCGTTGTTTACGGGAAGAGCATCCGGTTTTTCCGGATTTTAAAGCCGCTTCAGCCAATATGTTTCAATGCATGAAAACCGCTGAAGTTTGCACCTGAGAGAACAGACCATTAAGGTGGAGAATCAAAAGGCTTAAACAGACAATAAATAATATATCACTTGCAAAGACAAGGTTTCCTAGCTAAAACTCAAAACTGATGAAGAGAGACATAGTGAGGGAATATGTTCTGCCACGGATCATGCCTTTGAAGCTCCAATTGTTTTTTACATAGTGCAATATTTTTAATTAGAAAGATCGAAATATGACTGTAAATGTGGCAGAACGCGGAAAAAATTCAACACTTTCAAAAGGGGGGTCTTTTTGTTTGCTAAAAGAATACTAATTCTACTTCCTCGTGTGTTATAAAATTATTAAGAAACAAATAAAAATGCAGTCCACAAACAACCTGTATAATATATATTTTTAAAATCCAGTTTTAAAAGTTGATGTTGAAAAATAGGAAATAGGCAAGCAGTTATCAACGAATTTTAATTGACTGTGGTATGTCACACACGTGACCAAAAAAGGACAGAAGATTTATAACTAGAAAAACCACTTTCTCAATTAAGTTCATAGTTCATTCAAACAGCAGGTTTGTGTGTACCTTCCCTTACAAAATAATGGTTTAGATCTTTCGTCTTACAAACGTTATAGATGTGCTATTACTGTCACACACGTTACCGGCACTCACCATTTTCAAGAAGGTAGCGGTGTTAACATTTAGTATTGGGTATTATTTTAATAAAGACTAGTTTAAACCCGATTTACATGTCTTTTGAAAAGTCTGGCATTGCTCTTTGCATGTTTTTACTGATGCAATTGTGATAAAAAGTTTGAAAATAGTTGATAAAATATGGAAATACCACAGATTTTTTTTACCACTTCTTTTTGGTGCACATTAACAATGTTCACCAATTTAGTGTTATAAGACAATGGAGATGTCACACACGTAAACAAAACAATGTCATACACGTGGACCGTAAGTTGTGATATAAATTTGTTCATTACTAATTAAGTTTGCTTGTTAATTGTTGTAATGACAAAGTACCGTTGTCTTTATTGTAATACACCTATGTGAGTAAAAACCGTCACAGAATTAAAAAAAAACCTTTCGTCTGACGTCACAAAACTGACCAACTTTATTTGCCCTAATGACAAAATGATAAATCTGGCGAAAGTGGAATCATTATTTTTGGTTGTTTGTTTTTTTTGACTTAAGGTTGTTCAGTATACAAAAAGTATAAACAGATTGGATTATATTAGCAAACCGCATTGGGTTGAATCGAAATGTGTCCCTTTTTAGGTCACAAACGTGACGAAGAATGGCCCAAAAGTAGAGATGTTGGTTTCCATCTACTGAACCGACAAATCTGGCGAAATGGGGAATCCATTATTTTTGGTTGTTTTTTTTTTTCACTTAAGGGTGTTGCAGTATACCAAAAGGTATTAGGTAATTTAACAGATTATTGACAAAATAGCATTGGGTTGAAAATAACAAATTAAAAAAAAACCTTTTTAGGTCACAAACGTGACGAAGAAGCCCCAAAGTAGAGATGCGTCGTATCCTCTGAACCGACAAATCTGGCGGGGCGAAAGGGGAATCATGATTTTTTTTTTTTTGGTTGGTTTTTTTTTTTTGCTTAAGGTTGTTCAGTATACCAAAAGTAGTATTAACAGATTGATATATTAGCACAACAGCATTGGGTTGAAAACGAACTTTTTCCTTTTTAGGTCACCAAACGTGACCGAAAGTATGCCCAAAAGTAGCAGATGTTCGTATCATCTGAACCAGTGACCGAAATAAAGTGCGTGTCCCAATTCTTACGTAAAGATTCGATCGGAAGAAATTCGTAATTTTGTATTTTCTATCAATAAAATAAGGACAAGAGTGGCCATTGGGACACCTTTATGAATATTTGCTCCATAAAATAAATATCAGAATCAACTTAAAATTTTCCAAATACGTTCTCACGAGGATATCTAGTGAACAAAAATTATATCGAAGGTGCTATGTTGACGAAATGCCACAAGGGGATAATGAAGACCAGCGAGTGCATAATGTAAGAAATAAACTGCGTCGGGGGGGCGCTGGGAACTTGGATTTGGCACCTTTGGTGCTAAGTGCACAGTACTTACGCGCGTTTTTTACCTTTCGGGCCAGATTGAGGGATAATAAGACGCTCTAGAAATAGGCGAGGGAAGGACAAACCAATTCATGCTTTTGAAAAAAGAGGTTGATATCAAAGGGAGTAGTGCAAAAATTTGGGGATTTTACAACAGTTTTGGTAATTCTTGTTGAGCAACTCTATATGAGTTTACAGGCAATGGAGACCTTTTGAAAATGGAAACTGGATTTCAATTTGAGCTGGCACATTGACCACAATCAACGGGTTGATGTTATTAACCTGCGAATAATATAGAGAGAGGATAGAGAGAGAGAGAGGGAGTAGAGAGAGATAGAGATAAGAGTATATATATATATAGATTATATTATTATATAGATACAGGCTGATTCAACAAGAAGTTTAACCATTTGGTCGTTGGTTAGTAAAAATTCTAAAAATCACTTTTGTTTTTTCTTAAAAGTAATATATCATCGCAAAAGAGCAATTTTGAAGGTCTAAATATTGAAAAAAGGAATTTTTGAATTGCAATGCCAACATCGAGTATACTAATTGAATAAAACCACCCAGTTTCCTGACTCTTACACCATTCGGGGTGGTAACTTGCTTCAGTTTGACATTTACACCAAATCACTAATGCGTGGGAACAAGAAAGTCTCCATTTGTTTGCAACTTTCAATGCCAAAATGATTTTTTTTTTTTTTTTTTTTTTTCCTTTATATTCAAAATCCACCATCAAGAGCAAAATTCAAATTGCTGACAATTTTAATTATATCGAATATTGAATCTGGGGAGAGGTAGACTATCTTAGAAGAAACAAATCATTGCATGTTTGCAATTACGTTGAAAGAAATAATTTTGCTGTGCAATACAATGTTTTATATTATCAGCAGCTGGACTGTTTAACTTTTACTATGTAAATTATCGTTCTATTATTGTATTTAATACAGGTTTATGTTAATTTTCTGTATTTCTGGTTATAACTATGTATTGTATGTCAATTTTGTTGTATTATGTTTGACCCCTGGGCACCCCTGAAAAACAGTGATTACACTGATGGGGGTTCCCCAGGCAAACGAAGATCTAATAAAAAAATAAGTAAAATAGAAACAGAAGATTATGCGATGAAAATGGTATTCAATGCTTGATGAATAGGAAGATTGAACTGAATTTCATTTGATTTATGGTTATTGAATAAAAAGCCAACTTTCATTTTGCAATAAAGTTTGCGAACAAGGATCTGTCTGGGTCAAGCTTTTGATTTGGCATAAATTAGAAATAGATGCAAGTTGACCCAGCATTGTTGTTGTTGTTGTGCATCAGAGGAAAAGGGCTGATTTTATTCCATATGAGCATAACTTGGGTTTGGCGCATGTGCAAATTAAAAATTGTATAGTATATATATATTATATATATTATCTATATATAATATATATATATATATCATACTATATATATATATATATTATCTGGAAGCGAAGAAGCAAAGAATGGAATTTAGTTCAATGCCGAATAATTTCGAAATTGCAACCAAAAATCCATTCACTCCGATCCTACGCCAAAATGGACGAAGGTCAAGGAAACACATCAAAAGCCTTCTCATCACCCGCCGTAGAGAATATTGGAGGGGATATATCCAACCCTTATCCAGCAAGGGAAACTGCTTAAAAACTTCATTGATTCCGAAAACTCTGATCTTAACATGGAGATCTATTATTTATGACATGCCTCGGGGGTTGTCTTGAGTTTTGAGTTAGGGCAGTCTCGACTTTCTCCAACGTTTACCCTAACCTGCGTACTTGGGGCAAGCGCAGCAATATTAAGTGGAATTTCTGTTC
This sequence comes from Ophioderma brevispina, assembly GCA_023653785.1. Classification (NCBI taxonomy): domain Eukaryota; kingdom Metazoa; phylum Echinodermata; class Ophiuroidea; order Amphilepidida; family Ophiodermatidae; genus Ophioderma; species Ophioderma brevispina. The sequence continues at coordinate 13,616 of JAMKCH010007930.1, read as the reverse complement.
TAACAAGGAAACCCTCCATCATGTTCTTAATAATTTGCTCTATTCACTCGCTTCAAGGTAGTATACATGGAGGCCTAATTCCATCTGCTTTCTTCTGTTAAACACTTTCATAAAAGAATAATTTTCTGAACATCCGTATCTGCATTTAACTTCTATGCCAGACACCCGGGCTCGTATATCAACGGGGGGTACCATCAGCCCAACATTCTTCCAACCAAGTCAACGCCAAACCAGCTTTATCCGACCAACGCTCCCCCCCCTCCGGATTTGTCCATTTGTTGACAATTGTAAGAAACGTATCCTGTTGTAGCAAAAAACCTACTGTTCCGTTTGAATTGAACATTTGAAAAAGCCTTGTCACATTCTTAAGGACCGAAAGGTATTAATCTTATTGCCGGACATCAACGCAAGGGCGTTACCAGGGTAACTTAATATGTGTCGAAGTGGCTCACGGGGGGGTCTTATTACCAAAGAAACATAATAAGAGGGTTAGTGCAATATTCAAATTTATGGGTTAAACCAAAGAATGCTGTCCATAATGACCTGTCTAAAAAACGCAATCTTGTGCAGTTATGCACTGTGGAATTAAAGACAAGAAGCCCCTCTTGGGAGGAGTGTCCATACATCAAGATCTAACACGGGCTTTGTTACACACTCTCCCAAGACGGACCCCTATTTCCCACATTTTTTTAAATTAGTATTGCTATAAAATTCCTTTTTATCTTACACGTGTAATACCACTGTGGAACATCGTCCCTGCGGGTTTCAGGGACTTTTATATGGTTTCCTCTGGATATAGTAATGTTTTTTAGGTCATTGTGTATTTGTGCTATCCTGTATGGGATGGATACGTCCATCCCGTATCTTGGATTTATCTGTACGGTCTTTTTTAGATTGTAATAACGATTGTAATTTAACACACATTATATTATTATATATATATATAATATATATATATATAATATAATATATGATATATATATATATCTCTCTCTCTCGCTCTCCTCCCCTATCTCCTCTTTCTCTCTCTCCTCTCTTCGCTCTCTCCTCTCTCTTATCCTCTCTCTCTCTCCTACTCTCCTCTCTCTCTGTTCCTCCTCCTTTCATTCTCTCTCTCGCGCGCGCGCGCCCGCGAGAGAGAGAGAGAGGTTGTTGGTTCGAGTCCCATTCACAGCAGTTCCTTTTACGATAGTATGAAACGCCCGCTTTGTTATCATTTTCTTTCGCCTATACATTATTTCCATAACAACAATCACCATCATAATTCGTGTCAACTCACCACCATTTCTTACGTATATATCTATTATATATATAATGTATATCTTGTTGTATATATCACTATCTCTTACGCTAGGGCGAAATTCTCTTTTGTTATGTAAGAAGTTTGACGTTAGGGCGAAATTCGTTTCGCTTACGTTTTCCATGTTTGCGATTTATTCTTCAAAAGATAATGAATTTAATTTATGCAATGAAGGATAATCTCATTAGCTAACAAGAACATTAATATATTAATATATAATATTTTTTTTATATTATTTAGTTTTGATGAATTATTTAAATTTTTCGCCTTATGGACCTATCTAGGAATATATATATATATATATTATATATATATATATATGATATATATATATATATATTATATATATATATATAGAATTATAGATATATACTCCCTATATCGTCGGCACCTTGTAGACACTGAGCTTTGTTATGTACTAATGAATACGTAAGGGAGACCTTTTACTCTCCTGTAATGGGATTGAGCACTCTTAATTCCAAAGATAGTCACCTGTAAATAATACTGTTTACTATGATTTATATATATATATATATATATATATAATATATATATATATTATTATATATATATATATATATATATATATAATATATATATATTCGTGGTCGTGGTCAGACTATCTCTTGAAGGATAGTTGCTCAATGGCCATAGGGCACAGCTTATAAAATAGTTAAAGTATAGACCTTCCAGGAATTGAAGTCGTGACTCTGAGTTTCATGCTGAAGGAAATTGCTTAACAAATTATATATTATCCTTAATGGGCTCAAAACACAAAAACAATCACGGAGCGGACCCCTGCCTTGAGTTAGTGGGGAAATGCTCCTAGATCTGCAACAAAATTTACCACTACTCACTTTTTGCAAAGGTATATACATATATCCATTATTTGTCTTCTATAGGTTAAAATTCTTCACATGAATTGTTTTAAATTCCAGTCAACTTATTCATACACTGTATATTCTTTGATAAATACTACTATTGATCAGATTGCATATATTACATTTTCTGCCTGAATGGAATTCTCTTCAACCTGTGTTAGAATGTAGTCATCAATCAGTGCAAACAATACGCAACAATACACGCCATGATTTAATATTATCAGCCGTATTAATAGTTTCAAGTAATATACTGGTCATAATTGTTAGGGAAATGTGATAGCTATGGACAGAGGAGAAGTGTGTCGCTGGCGTGATGATAAATTTACATTATAGGAGAAGTTCTTTTGTAGCATCGTATCTATAGGAAGGTACAAACAATCAGATGTAGTGCAATTGTAATACAGTCTACAAGGCACACTTTACCAGTCACTAATTTTTAAGAAATGTGCAACTTAACCGAAATTTTCATGAGTACGGTAAATGCCCGGGGGATACACCGGGCTACCGAAAGAACGGTTTTGATACACAAACAAAGCATGGCATAGTCAACACTATCTCTGGCCAGCAAACAGTTCCTGCTAAGTCCATTTGTGAAATCATACGCTTTTTCTATGCTTTAACAAAACATAACATAATCAACCTATCCCTACAGACCTGCAGTAGTTAATAGGTAAGGTCCCTAGATAACAAGAAAAAGTAAATAACGCTATCCCTTCTGCGTGTCTCAGGTCGGTTGCACTTGGTCATTTTCCGGAAAGGATGTTACATAATATAATAAACAGAATATTATTTGTGTTTTTACTCTGATATTTTCGATAACATTGTTTGAAAAAAAATGTAATGAGTCTAATATCGAAAGAAATACTGAAGTTATCCATTGCTCCCTACACACATCCTAGCCATCTTGTAAATTACTAAAACTGGGAGTGGGGGTTCTTTGAATATTTATTAAGAAGTTAGAGGTCAATATCCATTATCTGAATGTGAAAGAAGCACCCATTTAAAATAGTATCCAATCTGTATGGACAGTAGATTGGGGTCGGTTGTGAAGAATTTGAATGAAAGATTTTTAACCATGGTATTGACCATTGCCTTCTCATCAATTTTGTATTAAATTCCTCCAATCAGTTTCTTGAGAATTTTAACAAGTTTCTTGAGAATTTTCACAAGGAATTACAGACACACTGACACTGATATGTGACAGTTCATAATAAGTACATTAAGATTAAAATATTTATGTTAATTCTTGGCAAAGTTGAGTGAAATGTGCGTTTTTCTCTTTCTAAGAAAAATATGACTGTAAAACTTTAGTTATTTACTACAATTCTGCCTGTTAAGCTAAATAAATCAGAAAATATGTAATAGCTTATATATTCACACTATTTTTAACGTGCGACTAGAGAGTCCCTTTAAACCATTTTGGTCAAACTAAATACGATATATGAATTCTATATAAATTCGCATCAATCATAATAAGATTAGAAAATGCACAGTAACGGTCGAGTGCAATTGGACAATGTCCAAAAATCGAACCTTAGAATGACCAAAAAAAAAAATGAAAATACAATACACAGTACATACCTTGAAAGAAATCCATCACATGGACCATCTTAACCCATTTAGCTACAAAATCTGCACTGACCACATGTACTAGTTCGCGGAATGTCCATATATATATATATATACTATTACTAAATATAAGCTAGTGCATAACAGGAAAGCACAAGCAATATTAAGTGGGCAAAGAGCCTGATATAATCACAACCTGATCACCTACCTCCTTTCAATCCTGGAGCAGATAGAAAACCTGTGATGAGGAGGGTGGGTTACCTCGGGAGTTTCCGTAACCTGACCCATCTGACCTACTTTTATCTGACACACCTATGAATTCGGAAACCCTTCACGGAATAAAGCACATGTGGGTCAGGTTACGGAAACTCCCGGTTCCCTCTGCTAGTACTGTTTTTGTAACATTGTGTATGAATTTGAAGGGCATGGACAATCACGTACGTACACAATAGGTTTGAAAATTAAGTGATAGTGTCAACTGCTACATAAAATACCGATACCCTTTTCCAGTGCTAAATTCAGGTAACTTTAGAGTTCAAAATGTGTAACAGTATAAAGGCATCAGTCCAAGAGGAAATGCTTACCAGCCTTGTTTAGAACTTTTAGAGTTGTGCCGCACTTGTTTGAGTATTACACTCGCGCGCGCACACACGCACACACACACACACACACCCACAAACACACACACATATACACACACACATCAAACTCATGAATATTAAATTGCTGCCAGGACAATGCCTTAGGATGTACTGCAAACCACTGCCCATTATGGGATAGGAACTCATTAAAGCAATTTAAGTACTATTCAGTTCAGCACATCCAATTATGAAAATGGTCTAATGACTTGATTTCTTAACTAAACACATAATAACAATAACTTTCCGTTACTAAAAATAAAATAACCAAATTTATAGTACATTCAAGCAATCGTGTCACCTCTAGTACTTTTCCGAAGGTATTGGCATTGAATGAGGGGGATGTGCAGTGTATGGAAATTAATATACCACGCTAAATCTATTGAAACATGCAGTCCAATAGCAGAGAAAAATCAATGATGAAACGTTCAAGAACGACTCTATAGCTACATTATCTCTTAAATCATCCTGACTAATCGTATTTGCTTCAATGGTATTCAATGTAGCAGGACAGTTGAATGTTACTGACTTTTGAGCGCCCGTGTTTTGGATACGAAGGAACACAAAAGTCTTTGCACTCTCTATGTAAACATGAACTGAAAGGCCAGATTATCTTAGTTCGTTCACGAAACACCTGAATCGGGCCAAAGGTTTTTTGCCATTTGGTCTAATCCCATTTGGTCTAATAGTCATTTGGTCTAACTTCAATTGGTCTAAGCCCATAATATTGTCTAATACCAATTTATCTAATAACCATTAAGTCTAACATCCAATTTATCTAACAACCAAAATGTCTAATAGCCATTTAATTGGTCTAATGCCCATCTAGTCTAATGTCCATTTTGTCTACTACCGTTTGGTCCAATAACCACAAACACCATTTGGTCTAATTCCCATTTTGTCTAATATCCATCTGGTCTAATATCCATTTGGTCTAATATCCATTTGGTCTAATACCCAATTGGTCTAATATCCATTTGGTCTAATATCCATCTGGTCTAATATCCATCTGGTCTAATATCCATTTGGTCTAATATCTAATGTCCACCTGGTTCAATATCGATTTGGATATTAGACCAAATGGATATTAGACCAAATGGGTATTAGACCAGATGGATATTAGATCAGATGGGTATTAGAACAAATGGATATTAGACCAATTGGGTATTAGACCAAATGGATATTAGACAAAATGAATATTAGACCAGATGGTTATTAGTAGACCAATTGGCATTAGACCAAATCGGTTATAGGTGATATGGATATTAGACGATATGCGATTTAGACCAGATGAATATGAGACTGGCTATTAGACTAAATGGTTATTAGCCTAAATGGTTATTAGACTAAATGGTTATTAGACTAAATGGTTATTAGACTAAATGGTATTAGGCCAATTGGAATTAGCCAAAATGGCCATTAGACCAAGTGGGATTAGACCAATAGTTCTGCCTCCTCTCCCAGCTAATCGACGCTGTATAAAACATTTCCTCCGGTGATACGATGGGTTGAATCTACTATAACATGATTGAAAGCCGTCATTAGGTAAGTCACACATTGAAAGCAATCCAATTGATACATTTTTTTCAAAGGTTTATATAGAAATACATGTATATAAATTGTAATGCTGCAAATTTGGATATGGTCGATTTTCATGAAAACGGTGCATTTCCAGATACTTTGTGTCTATGGTTAATAAAACTTTTAAACAATGCTTTATTGGAACAAAACGGTAATATTTAAGGAGCCGTTGAGCGTCATTTGGGCATATAGTTTGCCATGCTTTCCGTTTCTTTTCTATGATATATTTGCCTTCAAACATCGAAAAATATGGGAAAATTGATGTCCTAAACACAACATCAAAATTATTTTAAAAAATGAAAAAATACTTAGCAGCTTCAATTCTTCCGAATATCACTGTTTCTTGTTGCCAAACATGTGTAGAAATTATGTAATGATGTTTTTTCTTGTATTATAAATTTATTTTTATATTTTTGAAATACAAACAATGTCCGTGAAAACCTTGTTTATTACGTTATCCTTCACAAAGCAGTTGATAAGTATGGTAAAACTTCTACTAAGATATTGATTGTGCAGCTTATTTCTAGGTAAACATAACATAATGCGGCAGTTGGAAATAGTGTTTTCTTCAGCTCACAATGACTATTAAAAAGTCAAACAAGCTATTTAAATATTGATCAAGAGTGGCATAGACACTCATTTTCCGACCACAAAAATTATAATAGACTTTCAATCAGATACATCCTCGTCAATGGGAGAAGTCAAAATGGTCAAAAATGTTTACTACGTTATTGTGTATTACGTTATCGTTTATTACGTTGAATGCGTTTTAGTCAACATCATCAACTATAATTTGGCCATGGAATGATATGGTATCACTTAAATTTATCTTTAGAATAAATTAGTAAAAGGTATCTAATATTTGTTTATTATGATCTAAAGTTTCATGCAAATTCATAACCGCCAGGATAACGTAATACTAAACAAATTGGAGCAGTTTCTGAGCATAATTAGCTATACTCTACTCAAACGTTAAACTTCGTAGCAAAAAAAATGTTTCCCAGCAACTTTCTGATTAATCGTCCTCAATTGCATATTTTGTTTGCTTTAAATTTTGATAACGTAATAACCCTAATTATTTTGCTATGTCAAAATGTTTGTGTGCATACTGCGCAGAACGTAAGAAGTGCTGTTGGCAATATTATTTTCGTCCCGCAATATGGAATTGACTACTTTAAAAATGTTTAATAAAATATAAATCACTAATCACACAATTATGAGACATATCTGGTCTTTTTGGGTTCGATTCTCATCTTGTTTCATTATTTTACTCTATATAATTATTGTTTTTGACAATACGCTTAGCTTCGTTTATCAGTTGGTAAAATGAAACAATCCATTGTCACTTATCACCCAAGGCATCTTGATAGCAATTTTATCAATCAAGAGAACCTTTTATTTCTAATCTCCTTTCTCTAAGGTTCCTACCCAAATGCATCTTTGGTGATTTGTGAGTGCCAATGCACATACTCTAACTACACCTGCCCTTGACGATGTTGACTTGAAAGCCCGACACCTCACAGCTAGAAAGAAACACTGCGATTTCTGCAATAAGAGACGATGCTCCGAGATCAGATACGCTTTACCTTACTACCGAGGCAAAACAAAAGGCGGAAGGCAACTTATCCCTCTGCCTTGCTATTTTCCTTCTTCTGCACTGAAACGATCTGGATCAAACCTTTGTGAGAAATAAATGAGTATATAGCACTGACTACAGAAGGGAAATGGTTCTTTCTAAATTTGTTATACATCTCCTCAAACAATTTTTCACGAAGAGCATGTATGACATTGACCCCCCCAAAAACCCCGAAAAGGTCATCATTTTAACAGAACTATCAGTAATTTATTTTAGCTCAGTTTGACCAAACAAGGGGTTTTCGAACCACTCTTGACCCGCGTCTTGTCCCGTATCGTGAGCGACAATGGTGATTTTTGTGGCAGAAAAAGCATGGATGTGATTTTCAAAGAATGGGCCCTCTTATCGGTCCACATGACCTCTCACCCCAATTGGAGTTAACCCTATGAACCTTGGCCAATGCTTTCTTCTGATCAAATTTGGCTGCACTTGGCCAAGCCTTGGATAGGAGTAACAGTAACAAATTACAAAACTAAAGCTGCCTTCGTCCCCCTCCATCTGAGTTTCTTACCAGTGCTTCAGGCATTGCACCTGCAGTTCTTCGGAGAGAACCCATCACACACATAACTGGTGAATAAGGCCTTGTTGACACAAGCACCATCTGCTGCATACCACTGTCAAAGATTCACACCAGCTCGGTAGACATAGACCTGCGTCTCGTCGACCTTTCTGTCGACATGCTGCTATACTCTCCAGCTCCCCATTCAACATCTTACAGACATGGAACACTGCCTGGCTAGATACTCCAAGACCAATTCACTATCACACCTATGACAGAACTCCCATGGTGGTAGCAATCTTCCACGCAATATGCACCGATGGGGGCTGCGACCATCCCCCAGCCTGCCAATGTGGTTCTCCATCACATACTGCGGATCACATTCTCAATGTGTGCCCTACCTTTCGTCCACCGGTGGATATAGACTTCTCAAACCCCAACCAATCAACAGTGAGCTGGCTCTACCGGCTTCAACATGTTTAGCTGCTGCCTCATACGCAAGAAGAAGTACGCCACTGCTTACCTTTCTGGATTTGGCCATAGTTTTTCATCTTGTAAAGTCACTCCCATTGCCTGTATAACAGGAGTCTGCCAAATACAATAGTCAAGTGATAACTGTCAGTTGAAATAAGTAGGGGAAATGTTGGATTTCTTACCTATTTAGAGCAGCAGTTTGATCAAACGAACGATTTACCAATATCTAAACACGGGAAAATTAAGAAAAATGCAACTTTTGCAAATATGAATGTCTGCCGGAGACTGCTGCGTGTGGCCACAGGAGAGGGGTACAGTTACTATGGGGGTCAATGCGTGTGGTGCTTCTTTTCCAAGATATTTGGGAAAATATGCTAAAGGTCATTTGTTCTTCAAGAAAGGTCAACGTTTGCAATACCCAAATTTCTTTGTAAAAATATTTTTTTTAAATGATTCCAAATATAAAATACTTTTGCACTTTCGGCACCTTCTTGTTGTTATAACGGGAGGGGTACACAATTCCCTGCAGGACTCTATGGGGATGGGGACTTTACTCCCTATAAAGGGAATCACCTATGCGAAATAACAAATACAAATAAAATAGCATATTATTAATCGTATCATTAAATAAAATTTTTGATTTGTTTACAAAGAAATCTGGGTATTGCAAACGACGACCTTTCTTGAATAAACAAATGACCGTTAGCTTTTAATTCCCAAAATATCTTGGAAAGGAAGCATAACATGCATGTGACCCAATTGACTTTCTTTTTACTCCTGGTTACCTAAGGAATGATTTGATATACATTAAATTTAACGCAGTTCAAAAATTTTGACCCCATCGTAACTTTACCCCTTTCCTGGGCCACAACGCAGCAGCGAGACTCCGGCAGTCATTCATAATTGCAAAAGTTACATGTTCTCTGAATTTCCGGCTGTGTTCAGATCATTGATATCTCGTTCGAGTTTGATTCAAACCATAATTCTGGGCTGCCAGTCGAATTGTTAATAATGTTAGGAGGCAATAGTTAATTTTAATAGATATGAAAAAATTGGCTAATTGCCAAAGGTGGCAATGGCTAAGAGTATCGACAGAAGCTAACTTGAAAACAATACTAATGTCAAATATAGAGAGACAGACACTTTAGTAATATTTTATTTTATTTTATAACTGAGCCACTGCAAAATTACTATGCTAAATTTATATTGTAATTTACAATGGCCATTTGCAAAGTTTAATAAGCCTATTGCTTTCTGCTATATCTCATAATATGTAATCAACTGCATTTACAATCTTCAAACAGCATCTACTGAATTTAGTGTTACTTGCGATTTATTATATTTGTGTAAAATGTACACATTTTCTCTAAAGGTCGATTTATAAGCTAGCTATACGTATGATAAGTTTGCATGGTGGTCCCATAATCATACCATCTACCTAATAATAAAGTAGGGAGACTTTTGCAAATAAATATATAAAAATAAGCTCATTAAAGGCACTCTCAGTGATTTTGCCAAATCAGAAAGTCAAAAAAATAATAAAAATAATGAAAATCTTTTCTTGTCTGTACCAAGATAGCTATCCTAACATATCCCGTAAGTTATAAGGCATAAAGCAATTGTTATATAGCCTCCATTTTCGTGATTAAATATTAATTTGATTTTCAATTTTATTTGAGAAAATATTTCTCACGTGAAAAGTACTTTGTTTATGGAAAAAAAGAGAGCAGGGGATTCCCTAGTGTTGTTGTGCAAGATGCACCTGTTAGGTAGATTGCACAAGGGGAGAAATGGGAATTCCCCAAAATGTAAACTTAGAAACTGCGTCAACTTGTTTATGCTTTGAGATCAAAACATTGCAAAATCTGGGGATTCCCCCATAAAGTTATATATGTGAAGTGATGTAATTCAGATGTTGTAATTTATGTTGCAAATTCCATTTGGTCAGCTAGTGCAAGGTTATGTTTATCCATGATGCTGTGGTAATATCTATTTTAAGACTTGGGGACTTTGTGAAATGATGGTATAAAGCAGAGTTGCAAGAAGTTTGATCTGCCAGCAGTTGTAATCAGGAGCTATACTGTATGGTTATAGCTAGTTTTAATCTACAATAATGGTGGATTGTGTTATACATAGTGCTAGGATTTATAATACTTTGGAGACCGCCGGAGCTTAAAAGCTAATTAAACTGTTTGCTGTCGTCTTTTAAGCCAAAAGAGCTTTAGTTTTGGAATCAAAAGGTGATTCTAGTTTGTGGTCCTATATGAGGACATTAGCGACAGACTGATGGTGGTAGAATACCTGGATTTTATTGGCATAATATTAGTGTCGTCGAGGGAAAACCCCGTCGTCTTGAACTGCTGGACCAAATTACCTTCAAGACTCAGAAGATTCGCATGGAATATACCATGGATATTTATGTGAACTTGTGCGCTGTCATTTTGGAGTCTTCGCTTTGAGGACATCTGTTTTATTATATAAAATATAGATCACTTGTGCACAGGGCTCATTTATTTGTGTTTGAAGGGTATTTCTGACCTCTGACGTCTACGAGACGTCATAACAGAACCTACAGCCTGTCTAAAAAAATGGTACAACAAAAAAAACCGATTTTTTTTTCAATGTTATATCTCAACATAAGTAAGTCGTTTTGTACATCACATTAAAGAGAAAGGACCAGGCTTTCCAGTATTTTTGTTTCATCTCATTTGCTTGTTTCAATCGAGAGATAACTCCAGTTTACTGCGGAACACAAAAATCGAGTTTGTGCCACTTTCTGGTTGAGTGAAAACGGTGAAAGAATTAGATAAACATAGGTTATCCACATGTGAACAGGTAGGAAATTCTTTAAAAAGGATCAACTTCATAAAGAAACTGTAAAAGATACGAAAACAGTAGTGTTGGAATTTATGATCAGTAAGTTCTGGCTTTAAGATAAAGTGTTAAGATAGCATTTGACATACTTTAAGATAAAGCTTTAAGATAACATTCGACATACTATGTTGTTAGAAGAGAACCATGAGCGTACAGCAACCTGGAGGAGAGTGTATTTATGGTCTTGAAGTATCATGAAACGCATATTCCTACCAACACCTCGATACTTTGCTTCCAAATTCCAATTTCAAAATTCCAATTTTTTATTGACTTCAACAAATAGCATGATTAGTAAATGCACAAAGATAGTGCAATATTTTAAAACCATTTCTTTGGATTTGGAGTGTTTATTTTGGTTGCAATCACATTCCTTCTCGCATGTTTTTTATTATTATCGCAGATACCAATCTTTGTAATGATTCAAAGCTCCATTCATTCATTGACGTGCATACTATTGTATTCTTATTATTTATGAAAGTAGAATTTTATCATGAACGATTATGTTTGACTATTAAAACTAGACTGCTTGTTTACTTTAATCTGTGTTTTGTTTCTTTTGTCAAGTTGCAATGCTTTTCTGAGCTTCAAGACAGCATGGCTAAAACTGCTCGACAACTCTTTTTTATAACTTTTTTGGTGTTCGGCATAAAATTGATTTATCTCTGGATTGACAAAAGCAAACACCATTGGAAACAAACGCCATTGGAAAGCCTGGTCCTTTGTTCTTTAATATTATTAAGTTAGCAGGACTTTTTTGACATTTCTATTTAACCATTTTTTTTCTGATTGTACCACTTGTTTTTTAGACATGCTTGTATAACGACAATCGTAATCTTTTCAGTCATTGCTGTCCACACTTTCTACAACACGTAATTGAATCGATATTCATATCTCTGAATACTGCTATTTTCTTCTCTTTTGTTCATGTTGGCATTTGCAAAAAAAATAACCTGTGAGAATTCTACAGATTTATCCTCACTTTTGGACCACTCTGCAAATATCGAATAATTTTCATTCTTTTGGGTGGATCACGGATAGTGCCTTTAATTATGCAATATTCATGTAGTGCACGGAAGCTCTACATGTAGCTCCAAATGTTATAAACTTTATTATTCACTGAGAGCCAAAAGTCCTTCATTCCCATGGCACAGTTTTAGTAGCTTCAATTCATCAGTGTACAGGGTGTCTCAGAAAGAACTTTACACCCCCCCAGAACGGCGATTTTTGCTTACTTAACCAATTCTTCTCATTCTCCTTGTTTAGGCTTTATATTATGAGACTTTGTAACTTTTTCGAACATATGTAAATGGAACGAAAACGGTGATAAACTAACCAAACAATGACTATTTCCATAAAAATATGCAACCCTATTTTGTCCACGGCTAGCAATATCAGAAGAACGATGTATTTGGAATTATTATGGATTAAGCACGCAAGTTGTCAGGCATGTGCTGATTCTATGGTGTATTGTTGAGTTATCACACATTGCAGTACCCTGATTGCAGCAATATTTGCGGCTGCTCGTCCCCGATCTTTGAAGACCGCATCTCTCTTTGCACCTATTCTTAGAATCTTGCTCATATCCAGAAATTTGTCCTCTGTTTCTCTTGATTGCCATCTTACTGGGATCTCCTTTGAGAAAGACGTTTACATTCCCACGCTGAACTGCAGCACTTTGTGCTTTCAATATATTTCTTAGTCATGAAAATTTTCCCCTCCTTGTGAATTGTGGTCGGTGTCCACCATTTTTGTCTGTTAACCCAATAGCAATTTCGAGGGAGAGATAGAGAATTGGAGATGGGTGAGGGAATTTAGGTACTTATGCGACAGATATTGTGTACTGTTGCAAAAGAACAAAAAAGTTACATTTTTTTTAGGTACTTTTAGGCATTAGAAGTGAACAAATTGATGTAAATCTAACGACTAACCACGCTCAAATCCATACAATGTCATTACATTCATCTGCTATTGCTAGCCGTGGACAAAATAGATTTGCATCATATTTAGGAAAAAGTCTTCTTGTTTGGGTTATTTTTTCACCGTTTCTTCTCGTTTTTCACCATATTTCGAAAATACATATTCTCATAACATAATGCTAAAAGCAAGGATAGAATATGCGAAGTAGGCAAAAAGTGCCGTTTCTGGAGGGTAACGTTCTTCTGAT
>JAMKCH010007929.1:0-101640 GCA_023653785.1 Ophioderma brevispina | reverse complement strand
AGTAGGGGGTGCAAGGGAAAACAGGAAACCCCAATTTACCCAATTTTGTGTTAATTAATTTCATGATTTACCCTTCATCAGAATGAGAAAAAAATCTGGTGCTGGCACTGAATCTAGCTGGGAATTTTCAGCACTAAAAGGAGAACTTGACCTGTAGGCTTTATTTTGTTGTGATTTTGGACTAAAAAGTCTACTTATAAATTATTTCATATGGTTACACTGTAGGTGTCTCAATGACCCCCTCCCACCCACCCAAAACAAATTGTGTTTGCATCACCACTCAACATGCAAAAATTACCAGAGTGTATTTTTTTTATTTGGGCAAAAAAGGGTAAATTTGTGGGAATTGGTTTTTTTTTGTAAACCGCCATGGTATCCAAATGTGCAAGACTTTTCCTCCCAATATGGGAGGAGCAAATTTAACGGTACAGATCAACCAACAGACCATCTCTTCTTTAGGGTGAGTGAGGCCAACAACACACTCCACTGGTTTCAAATTTCTCACAATGCAGTGAAAATGACAAAGCTGTTCGAAGTCTCATTTATTCTGACAAAACCAGAAAAAACAAAAACTATCATCAATGGCGACACATTTTTGACAATTACGTTAATTTGGATTATTTATACCAGTGACTTCATTCTGTGTAAATTTTATGAAATTTACATTGCGGGCAAAAGGATTTTTTAAAAATCTAGTTTAACAGGTCCCTCTATGGAGAACGGGCATATAGAGGGTGCTATAACAAACAAATCCTGACCTTTGTAGGCCTATATGGCAAGATTCCCACAATGGGTTTTTCTGATTTTTGGAGAGGTAATAGCTCTTGCATGTCCCTACTTAAATCAGTTGTCAAAATTGTGCCACCACTGCTTATAATTGTTCTAAAAATAAGAGACAATTTGCATGGGGTCAAACAGCTGTGATGAGGTGATGATGTCTCACCAGTGCAGGTATACATGAAATTTCTGAGAGTTTCTCTGCCTGGTTAGACGATTGAATAGGTGCATGGTAACGCATCATTCACAGTTGATCAGGAAGTGTAATGCCCTTAGCTCTTAGATGCTTTGTTCCAACATACTTTGGGGCATTCTGAATGTCAACAATGAGCATGTTTTCACAGAGCAATCCACTAGACAAATCATTTTCTAACCCAGAATGTAATTATGGGCTAATGCTGACATGGCAGATGTCCAGAGATTGCATAGATTGCACAGTTGTGGTTACGTGAATGTCATATTACAAGAAAGCCCAACGATAAGCATGAAGTCTGCTACTTGCTTCTCTGAAAATTTGTATGAACTATGAATTGGGAGGTCTGATGTTTCGATCCTAGCAGATTTTCATCAGAGACACATTTGCATACATGTAAATGCTCAGTGATTTGATTCTAACATCACTTCCAGGTCACATTGTGACATTTTATCAGCTTGAATTGGTTTATTGTACCTGGTGTGTTCCAGTGCTGAAACAGTTAACGAGGAAAGAACTACATCTGGCAATGGGTATGAGACTTGATATTTTGGTGGCTATTAGTTAATATAAAAATAAGCATCTGGTGTATTTTTCATAGTCACTTTCTGAATCAATATGGATCGACCCAGAATTTTAGGCTCTGTAGAAACATGCCGAATGTTTAACTGCATATGGTCTATAGATTATGCAAAAAAATTGCAAATACATGTAGCAACTCAAAGTTATGCAAAAACAAGCCCTTATACGGTACTCCTAGCAATATGCTAAAACTAGGTACATCAGAATTTTAATAGACCCATAATTAACAGTTTAAATTCAGTAATCAATAATGAAGCATTTTACTTGTTCTTTGTTTTTTAGGTCAACATTGATTGTAATTTCCAATATTTCTTACGTCGCGATGACCTTAAACTTCTCCATGATACATATGACTTACAATATGAAGATATCATCCGGAACAATGCCATTGATGCGCTGAAGGGTGCCACTACCGATTTCAGCACAGAAGATTTTGGTGTTAATCGGGCCACTATTGAAGCAGCCCTCTTCAAAGCTGTGAGATTGAGGCTGGGAGGAATATGCTGTAAAAGGAACTGTGAAGATACCAGTGAAGGTAATTAATTTGAATAGGGTTATTTTAATTTTACAACTTTAGCTCTTATATGCACTCAGTGACCTTAAAGGGGTATTTATTGATCCACAACCTTGTTCCCCCGACTTGCCTAAAAAAAGTTGAATTTTTATATCATCGAAACCGTTAGCCTTAGTAATCCATTGTTAACCTAATCTATGTGCAAATTCGCTCGTATCTGTAGAAATTCGCAATTTTGTAATCATCTGTCCATAAACATCAGAACTTACAGCACGTGACCTATGTGCCTTGTGAAACAAGCATGCTCCTAAAGCAAACCGCAAGATCGTAATCATCTCAAATTTTGTGAATAAAGCTTTTCTCAAGGATATCTCTTGAACAAGGAATAAAACAGAATGTGCTGGAATCATGAATGTCCCTTTAATGAATAGGATTATTTCTATTTTATGCACTGACCAGAGCTGTTTTTGACCAATCCCATAATGCCCTATCATGTGCCTATACTGGTACTGTACTAAACACATGTCAGTACTTAGGGAATCAAAGTTGTTCCAAAAGGTTTAAGAACCACAAGCCAATGTCAAGAATCGTGCTAAAAATCGTGCTAAGTCTCTAACGCTTATGGGCTAAATGAAGCCGTAAAATTTAGGGTTTTCATGTTTTTAGAATAGGATTTTTTTAGTCACATACCCTATTGAGGTGAAATGTCTCAAAACTGGTTCATTGTGGATTTGACTCAATACCCTCTCTGTGCACTCAGTGACCTAAGTACTTTTTCCATGTTACAGTTAGTAATCAATGTTGCCATGCAGTTATCCAAAGGTAACATTTTTCCTTGGCAACCCAGGTGTTTGTAAGCAAGTGACTTCAATGACTGGACAAGCAAGACCACTTAAATCTTCAATAGATTTTGCCTTTCATCACCTATTATCTGTACTGGGATTTGGTGGCAATTGAGGCATCAGAGACAATAGTGCCAAGTTGATAAGCGTAGAAAGTGTACAAAATCTAAAAATCCAAGGGTGCCTTAAAAAATCCAGTTTGGGTTTACAGTTACTTTTTCCTGACACACTGGAGGCCACAACCCTCTGATTGTAGTTTAGTAGGCAGGGGGCTTCTTGGAATGCTTGGTACAGATGTATTAGTACAGCAGTAATGGGTAAATTATTGATTCCAATTTATTAAACATGGGTAAGGAGTATTTGTATGGGTCAACAGATGCTATAGGAATGATTATGTCACTGTTCGATCATGTCCCGTTGCAAAAAATGATGCAAGATGAATGGACTTAGGTGGTCCTAAGGAGGTATTCAAGGTTGGAGATCTGGAGCTTGTGCAAGCGATCATCGAACTGGACTTTGTTATTGACTTGGCATAGATCCAATGGATCATAGCTCTCATTCCATTGTAGTCTGGTGAAAGAGGCCGGGATGCAAATTCGTCAGAGTTTGCGATGATCAAATTTACTTGAAATGACACTTAGTACAGTGGTTCAATGGGTAAATTGATTCTCATACATGATGCTACCAGAATCCCTCCGAGAATCGATTCTGTGATTCGTGTCAAATTTGCATCCCTGAGAGTGTTAACAAGACCTTGGTCTCACTGTAGGTAGAGGTAAGGCAGTGTACAGTTAGGATGACAAAAAACCAAAACCAAAAAACACAGTAAACTTTTAAGATCTTTTCTTTTCCCCTATTCAATAGGCTGTTAGGCCAGGTGCACCAGCTACCAACTCGTGCACGCAAGAAGACAAGGGCCTCTATGCCGATGTCCTGTATTTCCAGTTGGGCTTTGTAGACATTCCTTATAACGTGAGGGAACGTAACCTGCTGGCACTAACGAAGCAGGAGGATGCAGAGAGAGAGGAGTACCTGCAAACGGCCCAGCTTGCCAGAAAGGAAACTGAGCGTCAGGTGAGTAGCACCGAGGGATTCAACCTGGGGATTCAAGGGTCCATCTGTCTGGGGGTGGGGACCTCCTCCCTCCCTCTTAGTCTGGGAAAAGTGTGTGGTGCCCTAGATGTTTAGCATTTTAGTAGAGCTCTCTAATAGTTGGAGTCAAAGAAAAACACCCCTCTCAAAACAAAAACAAAACAAAAAAAAGCTGCAATCCTTACATCCGCAAGCTGCACCCTGCATGGCATCCCATCTGACACTTCAATTCACTTCTATGCAAGGTACTTACTAAATTTGGATTGTGAAGAAACACTACTAAACAACTTTTAAAGCAATTTATGGTGATTTCTTTTTACTAGCTGAAAAGTGCTGAAGATAGGTTTTTTGTGTGTGGTGGGGACTTGGAGGATCCTCCATGTGTGTGGTGGAGACTTCAATTGTCCTCCATATGTGTGGTAGAACCTTGGAAGGTCCTCCATGTGTGGATATCTGATGAAATGCCGTATTTTCTCATTATCTTCTTGAATTTCGGCTTCCAATTCCACTTCTTTGCAAAGATATGAACAAAAATACATCGGTCCTCGGACCGCTTGTGTCGCCTGCCGTCGCGGTTAGTGAATGATAGGCCTAACATGACCTTTGACCTTGATATGTGAACTTGGACCTCATACACAAATGAGGGCTTGCATGTAAACTCTATAAACCAAGTTTGGTTCCAATTGAACTTCAACTTTTCAAATGAGGTCAATTTTACATTTTCAGCCTATATTACAACTTGACCTCACATGACCTTTGACCTTGGCATGTGACCTTTGACCTTGGCATGTGACCTTTGACCTTGGCATGTGACCTTTGACCTCATCAACAAATGGGGGATGCCATGTTGCACCTGTGACCCAAATTTGGTTTAATTCCATCAAAGTATGACGATATTACAGGCAAATGTTAGCCCTTTTTCACAACAACATACATCAACAACAGACATCAACAACAGACATCAACAATAGAAGACAAAGTGATCCCTATGTGTCTTCCTGCCTTAGGGCAGGCGACACAAAAACTGCATTATCACTTCTATTATAAAAACTGCAAGTTCGTTTCCCACGATACTTGATGGTAATTATATGCAGGTGCCAGGCTCTCATATCAAGTGGAGTACAAGATACACATAAATGGAACACACACCTTTAAACATAATTTGACTTTTCTACTCTGCAGGTTGCACTCATTGAAAACAGAGCTGAAGAGCTATCCCAGAATGCATCTGCCCAGGCTGCACTCATTTTATCTCGTGCCGACGCCACCTCGAGGGCGCTGGTGGAAGATGCGCATAACCGTGGTCTCGCAAAAATCTACGGTGACCTCAACATCACAAGTCAGGACCAAAAGGCGTCGTTGAATTACATCCGCACACTGCGTGATCATGAAAATGTCTTTTTGGGTATCAATTTTGACTCACTGGCAATAAGAGTGTATGGCAACAGTGGGGGTGGCGGTTAGATTTTGAAGACTTGCATGTGTATTAATATACAAGTGCTTCATACAGGACAACATCGGGGCTTTTCTTACTGGGTAGAAGATTGATCAAATTTGCAATTGATCACCATAGACAAGTAATCAGCCACCACTATAATAATTTACTAACTCAATTTGTACTTCTTCAAATAATCACACATGTTGAATTTGCTTGTTAGATTTCATAATGGAAAACATACAATTTCTTCATGGAAACAAGCTGACAAGTCATGTCTTTTAAAAGATCAGGGCTCAAATTTAGCACTAACCCACAGCTCATTTCTAGTTGTTAATGTCTCGGACAAGTATTTAATGCTGGCGGGTAAGTTGTAAGGTCAGTGGTAAAACACAGGAACTATAGTTCCCGTAACATTTGGTACGCACATAGTAATGCGGTAATGTATGGGTGTATGCAGCTCTGTTAATGAGATGCAAGCACATACGCTGTGTCTTACGCTGAACGCTGTATTTATGCGGCAGGTGTCTAATATACGCTGGCCACAATTCTTCTGCGGAAACGGTAGCCAAAGCTAGCCTTGCGGGAAAGTTTGAAAAGTGCAAGGCCTGTAAAAATGGTTACGTACCTCAACATACAAAAAAAAAAACAGAGTGATGTCCACTGTCATAAATACCTCTGAAAATAGTGTTTCAGGTAAAAATTGAAGCCATTACCCCTGTGGTAAGCTTTTCATAGTAGCCGAGTTGTTGTTGGACGTTCGGGGTTTAAGTATTCAGAAAACGGCCGCTTTAGTCTTTCAAAATGGTGATCGATCGCATATTTGATCAATGTTTTACTCAATCTGAAAGCTCCTATAATTAGCAATAATTAGTAATCTTTCATAATAAGATGTTAAAATCAAACAAGGAAAAGGTACTCAGAAGAAAATTTAGAACTAGTTTGACCAGATAACTAATTGAAAGTTGTGCAAAATGGATAATTTGACCAAAGTGAAATTTATTTTATAAAAAAAAATTGAAGGAAATTTATGGATCATGTTGGCTAATTTACAATTTATGTTGTTATTGTTAAATGTGACAAATAATAGATTTTAATTGCATTGGGGAAAACAATGCTGAGAAACAGGTACAAAATTGCACAATAATATTCATGACAAAGTGTTCTGGTGAAATGTAGTGACCCCTAACAAATATTTTAGTTCACATTTAAATTCCTCTAAAAATAACGAAAATACCAACCATTTTGGTGCACCAAAAACGGTAAACAATGGCACTCATATTTTGTTGGCATGGAATCGGTTGCTTCTCTAAGATTTTGCTCCTGGAACATATGGTCCAGAGACATATTTGCCATATGCTCCTGGAGCATGTGCATTCAAATTTGACTTTTGCATTCAAATATGCTCCTGAAGCATATTTGATTCAAAATATTTTTCCAGATCATTTATGCTCCAGGAGCATATAGTCCTGGACCATATGCTCCATGACCATATGGTCCTGGACCATATGCTCCATGACCATATGGTCCTGGACCATATGCTCCTGGAACATAATTTCGGGCCAAAATGTCATAGAAGCTAATTGGTTACCCCTGTTTATAATAAAATAATGTATTTGACTTTTAAGAAAACCTAAAAAAATTATTCACATTGGACAATGCTAATACCCAATAGTTGAGCATCCCTATGTTATATGAGCAAACCTATCATATTTTGAATTTGAAGTTTGACCGTATTTGTCTGCTAAAAGTGCCTGAAATTTCTATGTAGAACAATTTGTAAAAGATGTCTAATTTGTTTTCAATTTTATCCAACATACTTGCATTAACAAGTGCAAAATGCAGGTATTTTTTGAAAAGTTTGTTAACAAATCTTTTAACCAATTTATATTTATCTTAACATTAAGAAAATAGCAATTCAATGTAAAAGTGCTAAAATAAATGTAACATTACTAGACCAAAGAAATACTGAAGTTGACCTGCACTGCAGTTAAAATTAGGTCACAAAGGGGCATTTCCATAAGGTGACCCACTTCTTTCTGACACACTTATGAATTCAGAAACCTTAACAGAATAAGCCACGATTTATGTCATTGTATAAATGATAAGTTGTAAATAATTAGTCGTAACCCAGAGTACATAAAGCATGCATGTGGTCAGAGAATAGTGTTTGTATGTGTGATCTGATGAATATTTACCTCAGGTATCAGAACATGTTTGATAATTTTTTTTTAAATTAAAATGTGGTGAATGATAATGCAATAGGTCATTAAAAATATTTGTTTTTCTATAGATAATATGTTAGGTTTGTCAGTTAAAAACATCAAAAATAATGAAATTTGGGCACATTTTGTCAATATGATTCAGAACCACCCAATTTCCCCATAATCGGGTGTCTTTGCAACCCAAAAGGTTTTCCTCTTGTTTGGCAAGGATTTCTTATGGTCCTGTCCATTCAAACTTTGCTGCATTGTGCAGTGCATTGGGTTGCATTGCTGATATATCGGCGGTCTCTGCCGCAACTCAATGCAACACACTGCCAATCCTGTTAAAATGATGTCAACTTTATTGCAGTACTACGATGTAGTATTGGGTAGAGATGGCAGTTTAGGCAACTTACTGCAATGTGGATGCAGTGAAGTATGAGCAAATCTTTAGGCATAGATAAGTGTAATCTTTGTTTTGTAAATATGCATATACAAACTGTTCTATTGTACAAACATTTAAGTATAAGGCAAGAAAAACATGCTTGTTTCCAGTATGTCTCGCGCATTGGTTTTGGAGCCATTTCAACCGCATTTTGTTTTTTATTGCATGAACTGAGAATTTTATTTTTTTTTGAGGGGGGGGGGCAAAAATGCCTCAGATATAGAAAATTTAATTATTATACAGATATATGTGATCCCAAATTTATATTTTTGTTTAATAAAATAATAATTTTAGAGTATAATATGGTTTACATCATTTTGAGTTACCGTTTGGAGTGATTTGAGGCATTTGGAGGGAAATTCCTTTAAAATGCATTTTGTATTAAGTCTTTGGGCTACCTACTGGAAAGAAACTTGATTTTGTTTGCCTAATATGGTCACAGTAGTGCAAAAACTAGTTACGAGGCAAGAAAAATGTATGCCTCAAAAAGACTGTCTGCATAGCTTTTTAAAGTGGGCATTTGGCACATTAAAAGTTTTTTGATATTTCTGTTTGCAGATCAAAAAAATGTGGAAACAAAACCAAAAAAGTGGACCAAAAACGAAAAAGAGGAAATTCATATTACACTTTGGCTTGTAAATAACAGGCAACTAACAGAGAAAAAATGGGATTGCTTTTTTTCATTTCTTCTGAGACAAACTTCTTGAGTTTGTCTTATTCTGAAACTTAGTTGGTGTGATCAGAAATATTTTAAGAGCTGATGCACTTAATTAGAAGTGGCCGCTAGTAAAAGTTTTGAATCAAACCAGTAAAGTACCTTAAATTTGTTCTCACTGTAATAAAATCATATTTTCTTAAAAGGTGTTACCATTTGTAATGTAAGTTGGTGGAATTAAGATTTTGTGAACAATATTAGCAATGTTGATTGAAGAATTGGTGAAATCCAGAGTAGTTTTTTGGAATGTTTGGTAGCTTTTATAATATGTATTATATAGAAGTATTTGTACAGTGTTTATCTCAGAAATGACCAAAAGAATATATAAATCCCATATTAACATACAAAAACAATGTATTAAGTGAAAGATGCTTTAAATTTGTGTAAGTAAAATTGGTGTTCAAAGTTTATCTTTGAAAGCAGCAATAATGCAGGAAATGTACTCTTGAAGAATGAAAATTAATAAACAACACAAAATTACAGGGACAGCACATGATATTTTTTAGCATAACCAACCGTGGTATACTCCACCCATATACTCACTGAGATGTTTTTTATTATGCCAAGTTTATAGTAATTTATACTTCTCTTACTCTAAAAAAATAAGACTAATTAAATCAAAGAACGGTTTCACAGAGATTTGAACCGGATAAGCTTTTTATCTGTAGTTTGTCTAATACACAATAATGGTGTGCAAACCGATCTGGCAGAAAGATGTTGTTTTGTGATATCGGTACTTGAATCAGTAGTCTTATGGAAATCAAAATAAAGCTTAAATACACTACTGCATATTACAGCCATAATTATAATAATTGATCGATTATGAACGTTGGCAGTGACTATGAGGTTGTTTTGTATGCTTGGTTATGCTAAAAACATAACACGGACAGTAAAGAATAGTAGCACACAGTGAACACTCAATGGACTTATATATATAGGCACACATCTCAATGTTGTATTATTTATATACATTAGAGTCCAAGTGTGCTGATATTTCATCTGTATAATATATTTTGGACCAAGTTGTATTTTTGTAATCATAGATAATCTGTAATGTAATTAACATTCTATTAAGTTTTCATTTGTGAAATAGTATCACTAACACACGGATACATTCCCCTTCCTTCTCCCACTCACAAAAGTTTTTCCACCTCTTTATTAATTAGGGATTATGTCTCGAAATATACATTTTTAAAAAGAATACACGTGTAATTTTTACAGGCCGTAATGCACTTATTCTCTTTATGGATTAGGATCTCTTCAGTCATGCTAACTCAGGTGTATAGTATCCAGGGTCATGTTCAATATATTATAACAAACACGTATAGAATGTTATAGCCTAGTAAGATGGGATTTCATGTAGTTGACTGTAAATAGATGCAAATTTCAGAGAGTAGTTGTACATTTAGTATCAGTCATGCAGTTTCGTAATTGTATAACTTGGAGTAGGTGTAATAATTTGCGTAATTAAAACTATGCACCACACCATGCATGCACAGTACTCAAGCACACACACTGACCTTTTTTACCCTTAAATGTGTACATCTAAAGAGAAGCCACAATTTGTTTATGTGCACCATTCGTGGACACTAAAGAGGTGCTACCTTAGCCTCGTCAGATTCAAATGATTTTTTTTGGAATTAGAGAAGTTGGTGATGGCCTATGTGGCACCAGCATCATAATTTTATTGGGGGTGGGGGGGGGGGGAGATGAGTGGTGTTGTTTGAGGCTCAGGGAGTAACCCTTTTAAGAACTCATTAGTTTTGACTTAAGTGTTGATAATGCGGTATAGACTCTACATCTTGTGCGATGAAATTGGGGACTGGACCGAGAGACTGTCACAGGTGGAGGAATTTCAACAGTCGACGACCTTATGGTGGGTTCATACTTCATCGGCAGACATCTACAGACGCTAGCCTTTTGAACATGTTTTTTTTTATGCAACGCCTATGTTCATGCATCCGGCGCGTATGAACCCACCATTACTCTACCCTATAGTGACTTTATTTTGAATGAGATTTCCTATCGGCAGATGAAATGACACATCCAGTTTTTGTCTTGCCCCCAAGCTTGCTCTGAGCAAGACCAAGAAATCACTTATGTATGTGTCCAGTCAATTTGGTATTGCTCTCCTGCCCAAACACTTGTACCGATT
Source organism: Ophioderma brevispina (assembly GCA_023653785.1). Classification (NCBI taxonomy): domain Eukaryota; kingdom Metazoa; phylum Echinodermata; class Ophiuroidea; order Amphilepidida; family Ophiodermatidae; genus Ophioderma; species Ophioderma brevispina. The sequence continues at coordinate 90,686 of JAMKCH010007929.1, read as the reverse complement.
TCAACCAAATTTGGTCTGAAGAACACTGACCAAGTTCATATGTGGTGTGCACAGATTGAATCAAAGGTTGTGTGGCCTATTTGAAAACCTATAAATTTTCTTTTCTGCCAAAAATAAATTGCTATGAATAGCAAACTTGGTCAGAGCAACCACTGACCAGGGCCTGTATGGAATTAACAGATTAGGGTCAAAGTTCATGTAGGCCAAATAAATGGGCTTTTGTCATTTTGGTTAAATTTATATAATTTGTTTCTCTCATGCCCACAATTGAGCCAATCACAGCCAAACTTGGTCAGACAAAACCAGTGGCCCATGAAACATCGGGGCATTCAGAGGTTGACCTCCATTGAATCTTTCATCTTTAACCCCATTTTGTAAAAATTATAAACTACCATGCTAACCAAACTTTCATAATGAACCACTAGGGCAAGAGCAAATTTGACCTCATGAAATTTGACCCCAATGTCTTTGCAGGTTAAAAATTAGGCATTCTTTAGTTATCCTCAGTTATTTTGGTCAAATGCTTGGGTCCATTGTAGCCAAACTCAGAACTACTGGCTCAAGGTTCATATCGAGGGTTGACAATCAGAAGGACGTAACTCAGCACTGAAAGAAATATTAAAGAATTTAATTCTCCTGTAATATTTAATATTTTCTATTACTCAAAATGTAAACATCTCATGAAGCTCATATATGGTACTCTAAGCAAACATTATATAAACTATAGTAAACAAAGAACAATTTTTAATTATGAACAGCAGAATTAAAGAAATTCTTTAATATTTCTTTCAGTGTTGAGTTACGTCTTTCTGATTTTCAACCCTCGATATGGGATGTACACAGGTTAGAGACATATGGATCAAGACCTACTTTGTCAGTGTTGTAGGCAGCCTTGTGGTTCAAGGGGGACACCTCCCTACACCTTGCATGAGAATGCATAAAACAAACATCAATTTTTTTGGCGATCACCTAACACCACCCCACACCTTTCCAGCAACAAGAGTAGCTTTTTTACAGCCTGTGCAGTTGTGTGAACGGTTTTTGATGCAATAATAAACTTGAAAATGTTGAAATGTCAGTGTTTAGTCAATTATTCTCAATGTCTAAACAAAAAAAATGAATACAATACTGTTTGCAATTGATTTTATTTTTAATCAAAAACTTTGCAATCAAGAGCAAAAATATGTCATATTACAAACTTTTGAAAGCACCAATCAATTTCATTATTTTAGTGATTTCATAAGGCATATGCAATTGAAATATAGTAAACCACTTCAAAGAAAAAGTTCCATCAGATATGGTTGTGCACTGGTACTAATTATTGAAAAGTATAGTGTGTGCTATCAAGAGTTTATTTATGGTATAAAATTGTGGTTCTGAAGTTTCGTGTGAAAATCTTGTTTTAAATTACCACTTGAAATTTGTACAGGTGTCAAAATAACAAAATCAGGTTTTCTTAAAATGGTATATCAAATTGCTTGTCTCAGAAAGGGCTTAAAATATATTGCCAATTGCAAATTCAGCGAGAAAGAGTTTGCCATATGCAGTGCTTGTTACAAGGTTGTCATTTATGGCCACCTTGTACAGGCACTGCATATGGCAAACTCTTTCTCGCTGAATTTGCAATTAGCAATATATTTTAAGCAAAATGGACGAATATTGATTCTTGACCCCTGTATAAATTTCAGGCAATGCAAAACTGATTTTTGACGTTTCTTGGCACAACTCTAATTCTGAGATACAATTACAAGCTATACTTTTAAAAATTGTTACCAGACAAACATACCAAGTTGATGTACAAGTCAACCACATTTGAGCAGTAGCCCCTTTTGTATGTTGAAAGGCACAATTATTTCTGTGTCTGCCTAGCTAAGTTTAACCGTTTTACCTAGTTAAAAGGTAGTACTTTTAGCTGCTGCCATGTATTCATCATCTCATAACACGGGAAATACCATATAGCAGAACAAGGCCAAGCCGAATCTATTTAAGGAATATATTACACAGCAGCGGCTGAAAAAACACCTTTATTCTCATTCTTAAACATTCCAATGCAAACAAGGCGGTCTCGAACCACAAAGGTCCCCCCCGCCCAGTGCAGTAGCTACATTGTAAAGAACAAGAAGCAACAATTTTAAGATCTCAGGGAAGATTGTGATGGCCCACCAAGTTTCATCCTCCTACCACATGTTAAGTGATTTGACCTCAGATGACCCCACATGACCTTGAAATGACCTTCCAAAGTGTCAGCAATGAATGTTGACCACACCCACCAAGTTTCATCCTCCTACCACATGATTAGTGATTTGACCTTAAATGACCCCACATGACCTTGAAATGACCATCAAATTTTTTGGCATTGAATGATGACCACACTCACCAATTTTCACCATCATACCACATGTTAAGTGATTTGACCTTGGATGACCCCGCATGACCTTGAAATGACCTTCAAAATTTTTGGTACTGAATGTTGACCACACCCACCAATTTCCATCCTCCTACCACATGTTAGTAATTTGACCTTGGATGACCCCTCATGACCTTCACATGACCTTCAAAAGTTAAAGCACGGAATGTTGATCACACCCAACAATTTTCACCCTCCAACCACATGTTAAGTGATTTGACCTTGGATGACTCAGATGAACCTTGAAATGACCTTAAACAATTTTTGGTACTGAATGTTGACCACACCCACCAATTTTCATCCTCCTACCACATGATTAGTGATTTGACCTTAAATGACCCCACATGACCTTGAAATGACCATCAATTTTTTGGCATTGAATGATGACCACACGCACCAATTTTCACCCTCCAACCACATGTTAAGTGATTTGACCTCAGATGACCCCACATGACCTTGAAATGACCTTCAAAATTTTGGTACTGAATGTTGACCACACCCACCAATTTTTACCCTCCAACCACATGTTAAGTGATTTGACCTTGGATGACCACCCCCCCCACCCCTTGACCCCCCTCCCCCACCCCCCCCCCCAATACAAGATTGACCTTGAAATGACCTTAAACAATTTTTGGTACTGAATGTGACCACACCCTCCAATTTTCATCTCCTACCACATGTTAAGTGATTTGACCTTGGATGACCTCGTATGACCTTGAAATGACCTTCCAAAATTTTTGGTACTGAATGTTGACCACACCACCAATTTTCATCCTCCTACCACATGTTAAGTGATTTGACCTTGGATGACCTCGTATGACCTTGAAATGACCTTCAAAATTGTTGACACTGAATGTTGACCACACCCACCAAGTTTCATCATCCTACCACAACAGATAGGTTTATAGCAATTTAACTCATTTTGCCTATTTTTGACCCCATTTGACCTTTGACCAATGCCACATGACCCTTCTCTGAACTCATCCGCAGCCTACTTGAGTGAAATCTATGGTGCGAAGATGGACACCCATACTTGCTCCAATCAAAAGATATCGTGTTGACAACGTTTATTATAGCGATTTAGCCCTATTTTTTGCCCATATTTGACCCTATTTTGACCACATTTGACCTTTGACCCATGCCACATGACCCACTTTGGGTATCCCACCCAACGCGTACTCCAGATACATCTATGTTGCGAAGATGGGCACCCCCACTTGCTTAGTTCCAAAGATATCGCGAGGGACACACACACACACGCACACACGGACGGGGAGCATTTCTATAGTCCCACTTTGCACATAAGTTGGCGGGGGACCAATTATATAAGGCTGTTTGCTGATAACACACAGTTTTTAACTCTTCCTTGCGCCCCTGGTGTACCGATTGCGGATCAGCCAATGTTGCCTATTGATAAAAAAAAATCTGATTTTAATCTCAAGTTAAATATCGTAAAGTGACTGCACCCGTGTACACAAGCTTGCATTAATAGACTTGGTGTTGAAATCTTAAAGAGCTAGCACAAAGCAATATGATGTTGGTATCAAATTGAAGCGTATGGCATCCAGAATTAAATTATAACATAATCTAGTGTTAAAAATGCAGTCACAAAGAGATATAAACGAAAAAAAGAGGCCGCCCAAAATGCGCCCAATGACAATCCCGTTCCTCCTTGCCAATTAAGAGTGACGTCACAGCCTGAACACCAAAACTGGACCTCACATTATCTAGAAACAGGTTTCACGCTGGACAAGTGCGGGCCTGTTGTTATTTTAAGTGTTATCCATTAATTTGTCGGTATTATTGTATTTATGTCCAAAACCCAGGGTGTAGTTGCAACTGTAGTTGCAACTCATGGTTATATCACTCAGTAAAAGTGGAAAATAAATAAAATAAAAACATATTATAAAAAAACATGCTGTTTAGGGAAATCTGGGTTTTATCGAACGCGGAAGTATAAATTCATTCAATCCCGGCAATGTAGTGTTTAAAATTTTAATATTTTTGTTGAGAGGTGTATATCGCTAAAGGTTTGTTTCATTTTGTTCAAGGAAAATTATAAAAGATGGTTGAAAAAGAGGAGTATTTAAATTTCCTCCTCCGAACACGTACTTTCTGCATAATTTTCATGATATTTAGATTTCCATGGCATCCTTGGAAACTTTTCGAGGCTATACTAGAAACAACGCTTCGTGTTTGTTTCTCCTTCTTGTTTGGTTCTTCATGTAATATATCGCGCGAAATCTGATTTAAATCCAACCCCCAGTCACTGTTTAAAACAATGTAGGAAAATTCTGTAGAATTTTGTAAGAAAGAGAAACACAAAATGGAATGTTACGATCGCTATGGTTAAAATAGAAGTTGCAGCTGTTTACCGGCTTTTACACATGGCGTGCACGTTGTTGGACACGATAGCTTTGAAAAGGGGCATACATCACACTTACTTCACATCCCAAATGAGACGAAGAAAACGTCTCATTTTCTTTGCCGTTGTGGTATAAACTTGTGGACTTGAAAAAATGAAAAAGCACATTACGTAGGCACATTTTGCAAAATGAGAACAGCACTATTAAGGCCGTATAAACGAAGACCGAAAACAAATTCACTCCCAAATCCGACGTTTGCTTCATCTCTATGAACACAGAATGCGAGTTTCGGCGAGCACAATTACGGCGTTATCATGCTCTCTTAAAAGTTTTCCCTCTTTCGTCAAATCATAAAATAGTAAGTTTTAAAGTTTATTTTTAAACTTTCCTTTCTCTTGATTTTAACGATGAAATGTATCAATGTGTACTTTGGAAATGCCAAAATGGCTTTGTACAGGGTAAACCCCACGCCATGCATCGCCGATTTGTCCGGGCGATGTGTAATGATGAGCCGTGAGCTCTGCCACATCAACCCCGGGCGATACCCGTGTTGATGCGCCGCATTGGTATACAGCTTTATACGTACTCGCACCCCATTTTCTCTCGCTGTTTCAGTGAATACTAGTGCAAGTTTGAGCAATTTGTGGCACCAATAAACACATTTTACACACAAGTATCGTATTTTATTGTTATAAGAAAAATAAATCCGTATGTCGCCACCATTCCAAGTGTGTCACACGGTTTTCATTAGCAGGTTCCCGAGCCTCGTGAGCACCATCTTGGTCTGCTCTTGGCCGCGCCCGTGGCTCAAATAAAAAGGGCAAATTCCCACGAACAACAAGATATCTGGGCTCATCATCAAAATCAAACTCTTCTTCAGATGATTCAAAAGAATTCTCATTATCTGAAGGTGGATATGCTCATCAGATGTATAGTCCCTTTGAAGGGGGGACATTTCGTTCTGCACAGCCATTGCCGATAGAGTAATACGTGTAATTGAATATACTGAATGGTCCCCCTCATCAGTGTGTATCACTCCAGTGCAATAGACCGTTCATCCCGGCTGGTTCGGGCCTTGGCGTCATCCAACTATGCGCCCAATTCCTTGACCACTCACAAGGTCGCCGTCAAATACGCTGTTTGGTAGTAAGTTTTACTTATAATTTAGCTTTTTTTCAGGTTAATAACGGTATCGAAGGCTAAAAGGCCTTAGTTTATTGTTGTCAATTTTTAATTAAATAACCCCTATTTATACTTTCAATGTGCTAGCTCTTTAATGTAACTTTTGCCTTTTGATGGCACTGACAGAGTCCAAATTATGATCAAAGTCATTCCAATAATTCACAATCCAGTTGTGTAACATTATGTGCTAATTTTAGACTCTCATTAATTAACCACCACCCTCTTTCTTTTTAACAGAAGATAACTTGATGGTGTAAATTAAAACTCATATAAAGATACAATGTGAATTATTACCATAAACTTATTTTGTTTTTCTTTTTGCCTGTAGGAATATTTCCATACACAAATGTTTTGTTTTATATAACTCTTATGTACAACATATGTACAACAGTTTTTGTATATTGAAATAAGGCCTAGTTGACCCTCCATATAAAAAACAATACTAATAGTATTGACAGTATTGTATTGAGTACTAACACTTTGACATCAAATGACAAACCAATCATTTTAAAGGTGCAACGAGAGATTTTTGATGCACCCAATACCGTGTCATAAAGTAATATTTCACAATATAGACAAGATCTCAATAGATTTCTTACCTGTATTTGGCTACATACATGCCTTAAAAGAGAGGAAAGGGCGATTCTGATTTGCTTATATTTCAATATCAAACATAGGCTGAATTTTGTATTTGCTACGAAATTAGAAATTTCAAATTTTTTTGTACCAAAGAAACATTTCTCAGCTTTATCCTTTCAGATGGAATTGTTTTTTATGGAAAGCTTTACATCAGACAAAAATCAGTACTTTCGATTTTTTTGGGACACCTGATGTGTGAAATCTATCCTTGCACCTTTAAGCACAGTAGGCCTACTCAAGTAAACATATTATAAGGTTTGGTTGTTTTACCACAGCCAAATTGGTACTTTACACACAAAAAAGAGACAGCAAATCAAATTTAAACAAATTGGCACTACAGTTGCACATAAGTTTTCTTAAGAATGTATTACATTATCGGTCCACCACACTCACACACAACACACGCACGCTCGCACACACCACAATTCACTCAATTTCAGAATTTCATACCTTCATGAATAATTGTTTCAGTAACTGTACAAAAATTATTAATATTACTGTATGTTTGTAAAATATGTAGGCAATTATTTGCATATTTGAATGAAATTTAACAATTTTCGCAAGCACTTCCATTACAACCATAATGATAACACTGCAAAAGTTCATAACACTTTTTAACGGGGCATTTCGTGATCCATAACCTCATTCCCCAATCTACTTAAAAAAAGTGAGATAAATCATCCAGATGATTTAAGTATATAATTTGCCTAAATTTAGTGCAGATTCAATCTACTCTGGTAGAAATTCATAATTTTGTATTTTCTGATCATAAATGGACAGAAATTACACATGGCCTAGGGGGCACATTAATACAAACATTTTGCCATATCATCTAAATAAACATCAGGACCGACTGAATTTTGGAAATAACCTTTACAGATGATATCTAATAAACCTAACAAAAGTGATGAGGGTGCAAGGATTACAAAATACACCTTTAAATACTCAGGGCCTTTCATAGATAATACTCTTTCACACAATGAGCCCCAAACACTGATCTTGATACAATGGATTGGCTACATAGCAGTAATTGTATATTAGATGAAGCAACCGGCGGACATCTTGGTCTACCGAACAAAATAGCATTCCAGAGACACTTGTTTAACAGAAGTTGTATCCCGGGTGTCCATTAAGAGACATGCCATCCCATATGCGTGCAACTTCAAATACAATGAGCTCACTCAATTTGCTTGATTCTGTAGTCTGTTATGTCGCTTATCCATATTTCAATGGGAACACATTTTATGTAAAATGACTGGCTCTTAACCACCTGCTTGGGCTCTTTCTGAATTAACAATATGGCTGTCAGTGCCTCAACTAGGAAGAGATGAGTGGCCCCAATGCAGTATTTCAGTGTAACTTTGCGCACGGACACACAGATGTGAGTGGGTGTATATGGCCTAGAAGATTTTTTCCTTATTTTTATGCCTAGTAGACTTTATGAAGAGATTGATAGTTTAGACCCAGCGGTTTTATAAACTACAGAATGTTCCCAAAATAAACTTCCCCCATTATGTTGTGTAAAAATATATATCCAAGGTAAAGTTAATGTTTAATATATCAGTATAATACAATCACATCAACTTGCAACTGTGATGTGTTTTCATAACAATCTGACAAAAACAGATTTGTGAGTGAAAGTGAGGTATGGGATACCAAGTCGCATAATAGGGAGTAAAAAAAAAGAAAAAACAAAACAATTCCTTCATTAAAAAAGAAGTAACTTGATATGCAAGAACTTTCCCAAGAAACATGTATTCGGGAGATATCTTCCTTATTTCACAAACGAAAAATCGCTATGTATCAACTTAAAGGTGCACATTCCGATCACCTGTGGGACCCCCCTGATTTACCCGGAAGTAAGTCGATTTTGATATCAGATGAAAGGCCATGTTTTTTTCATGTCGTCCTGAAATGAGCCCTCTAGGGTTTGGTGTTTTCTCACATCTCATGCCACATTAAGTATTATAATGTGCTCTATTTCATTATTGTAAGGTCATTATCATTAATACCCTGTAATAACTCATTAATGCAAGCCCCATCAACTTCAAATGGGCAGGTGATCGCATGATGAATTAGGTTGTCAGGATTTCATGCCTATTAAGTCATTATAATCGCCCATTGCCTATCTGGGTAACACCGCTATTATTCACCGGTCATGTTCTCATTAACGTTTCAGGTGCTTCAGAAATACCAATCTAGATCTCTTTTTTGTGGAAAATGGCATTCTTTCCATTTACCAGTACATATATAGATATACACAGTATATAAATTTTTTTTTTACAAAATTTACAAATACAAAAATACATCATTTAACATTTACAAGCATAAAAGGCAGTCCTGATTTCCAAACCAACCAGTACCTTTTCGAAGTAGTACTAATACTGTAATTATGTATTAGGCAGGCACATTAATATACAGTATTACTCTCAGCATACTTCAGTTCTGATACATTTCATGTTTCACAGCAGGTTCTGAACCAAATCTACTCATTAAATCCACACTTATGAACACTATTTATGGATTGAAGTTGTACCTCCACACAAATTTGCGGTGGGAGAAATAAATTCCATTATAACAGGAAAATATTTGTGACAAGGCTTTTCCCATCAACAGCTAGTGATCTAAACATAAAGTATAAAAGGCATAGTCATGATTTCCAAACCAACCAGTACCCAGGCGCGTAACCAGGCGCGAGTGGTGGGGGTGGATGCCTCTCCCAAATTAAAAAAAAGCCCCAAAAACTCCTGCAAAAAACTTAAAAAAGGCCAAAAGAAAAGGACTTGTGAGTGAGCGAGCTCTCGCTCAAAAATGGGCGTTTTAGCTTTTGTGAAAAAACGTTAAATTGCAGTAAAAAAGTCCACTTTTGCCAAAATCCCCCCACCCCCCTACAATTTGTGGGAATGTTCATTGGGAAAAAAAAATTGCCTCTCCCCTAAAAAATTCCTGTTACGGGTCTGCCAGCTACCATTTTTTTAAGTTCGATTAATACTGTAAAAATTTATGTATTATGCAGGCACTACATACATAGTATGACTATTTTTCAGCAATCCATACTAGATAACACAAAACACTTTCATGTTTTCTTACAGAAAAACCCGGATTCTGAACCCATTTCTACTCGTATATCGAACATGAAACATATTTTACGGGAAGTTTGTACCTCCACACAAATTTGGGGTGGAGAAATTACCTTTTTAACTGATTTGTTCCATAGCATATTTCCAATAGGAAAAGCACTATACTTAAGGCACAGCGTTTGACACCACATGCAAATTGTATGCTTTTTGCTAGAACCAATTTTTAAGCAGCAATGGCGACACGATTTGACAACTGATATAATAGGGTATCCGGGTTACGGGCCTGCCAGTCCATTTTTTGCCCTGCCGAACGAAGTTCGGGAAGGGGACTACAAAATGGAGCTGTCCCGTATTATTTCCGTGTATAAAAATGTTAACCTGGACACAATTTGTATAAGTTCTATAATACTGTAATTATGTATTAGGCAGGCACATTAACATACATAGTATTCTTTTTTTTCAGCATACTAAGATAACAAAAACATTCATGTTTTGTACAACCGGTGAACCGGATTCTGAACCACATTTCTACTCTTGCTATCGACCTGACCTATTTTAGGGAAGTTGTCCCTCCACACAAATTTGGGGTGGAATTACATTTTTTCACTGGAAATTTGTTTACATAGCAATAGTTACAAGAGAAGCACTATTAATTAATTAAGGCACAGCTGTTGACCCCATGCCAATTGTATCGTTTCTTAGAACCAATTTTAAGGCCCTGGCGCAACCCCAAACAACTTTTGACAACTGACTAGTAGGGGTATTCCTGGTTACGGGCTGCCAAGTAACCAATTTTATGTCCCCGCCGAAACAGTTCGGGAGTGTACTATAACATGGGCTTTCCGTATGTATGTCCGTTGATAAAATGTTAACCCTGGAACATTTTTTTTTTTTTTTTAACAAAATGTTAACCACATTAAAAACATACATCGTATTACTTTTTTCAGCATACTCGATAACACAAAAACCTTCATAGTCCAGTAATTTTATGATTGTGAAACCACCACAACTTGCTTACAGAAACAACTTGTGGTGTTAATATACTGTGAAATAGTCCAAAAATATATATTAAAAGTCTACCCAAATCAGCCTAGGGGAAACAGTAGAAATAAGGGGGAAATGTTTGTACAGGGTAAAAAATTCGATTGTTGATTTAAATGATGTACCATTTATTGGGATACTCCTAAGGTTAAAAACCAAAGGTTTATAGTTGCCTTATCTACGGCGTTATAGTTTTTAGTACAATAGGTTACATAACAGTTCAAGGGATCCTGGGTAAGGTAAAATTTCGTAGAATGGTCCGATTTTGCTTGGACTGGTGTTAAATTTAAATTTGTACACATAGATAAGTAAATGTAAATAGATTCTTTGTTGAACTTTTATTAAAAATTACCCCAGAGCTATGACTAGTGGCCTCCCATTAGACCCTGTAGTCTCCAGTACATTTTGCATTCCCATTATGCAAAAATATTAGAGATGGTGCAACCACTATTTTTGCGGGTTCTGTACCATTACGAACAATTGGGACACCACTTGTTATAACGAACGGATATATCTGAAAATTTACCCCATGGTACCTTGAACCTATTTGAATCATAAATATTGAAATACAACCGCACGAGAGGGCCAAATATACCTTTAATCCTGGAAATGTAACGACCTGTGGCATACTTTTCGACGCGTTTTGATTTTGCTTTCATATTTTGACCCCTTGTATAACTTTACCCCTTAAACATATATGTTCCACTCCTTTGATTTTAGTAGATAGACTTTTGATATGGTGTTTTTAAAGGTATTTCAATACAATTCTGTTGGAATTGTTCTGTTGCAAGTAGTGTTGGGTTAAGGGCAGCTTAATTCTATTTGGACTGGCATATCATGTTTTACACCAGGTTCTGAACCTAATTTCTACTCATTAGATCAACATGACACTATTTTAGGAAGTTGTACCTCCACACAAATTGGGGTTGGAGAAAAGAAATTACAGTTTTTAACTGGAAATTGTTCATAGCATAGTGCCAATAGGAAGCACTATTAATTAAGGCAAAGCTGTTGACCCAGGCAAATTGTAGGCTTTCTTAGACCAATTTTAAAGGGGCACCGAGAGATTTTGATCTTTTTTTTTGTTTGGGCACCCCAATATTGTGTCATATAATAGTAATTTCATTATGGAATAGAGATCAAGATTTATTCTGTATTTGGTTAAGAAGAAATGTTAAAAGAGAGAAAAAGGTGAATTGATTTGCTTATATTTCAATGTTAAAAACATACGCTGAATTTCGTATCTGCTCATATAAAAATTCAGAAAATTTTAAAATTTTTGCCTACCAAAGAAAAGAAAATCATCTCTCCACCTTATCTTCAGATGGCGGATATTTTGATTGGCAAGCTTTGCATTAGAGCAAAAATCAGGCACTTCGATTTTTTTACGAGACAGCTGAGTGATCTCTCGTTGCACTTTAAGCACTGGCAACACAATTTTGACAACTGATATAAGTGGGTATGCCAGATCTATTTTACCATGCACAAAACACTGAAATCCGTAGGCAAGAATTTTGGCCTATAGGCCTACAAAGGTGACACCATACATGCTTGGTAATGCTTTATCATTAGTAGACATGAATGGTGAATGCTGATTGGTTAATCTCCTAATTAATATTTTCCCGTATTACAGAGTAATTTTTCATTATCACTGGATATGAGCCCGTTTTACGTAATGCTTACACCAAGAATCAAGTCCCCATGATTTACATGCATTCCAAATCTATAGATGTAATGATCTTGCGCATTTTCTGTGGAAGAGACTGTTTTGGTCCAGCCACCTATGAAGAGCACAATCAGATGGCTTTTTTGTTCAACCACAATTGTGACTGATGCTGGCAATACCAAACAAATATTCTTACTTTATACATTTTCCCTATGTTTTTCCATAATACAAAAGCATTTTTAAGCTCCCCTGTGAGTTTTGGAGGGATAGTGACCAATGTGATGTCTTTCAAAGAGGTAAGTTAGGGCTTTTCCTAATAGTGTAGTGTGTCAATGACATCTTGGTCTAGGACTGCCTTGTTGAGCATTGGGGATGGCAGCTAAACTGTACATAGCAGGACAATGATGATTGAGTTTATTAAGTTGCTGTGCAGTTTAGTCCAACTTGTTGATTTGTACTTTGTAGGCCTCCATACAGGCCTAGTCTACTAGGCCTACTGTCACTCTTTCTGATCGATTCTGTGGCTGTGGTAATTCAGATTTAAATAAATTTTAATCTTATCTACTTTAGGCTTTCTACTTAAAATATTCATGTCTACTAAATGATAAATTTGTTACCCCCTGTTTGTTCTCATGCAATACGGAAAAATATCTATGGTTTGTTTCCAATATCACATTCGGCCTATACGGCCTCATGTGATATTGGAAACAAACCATGGATATTTTTCCGTATTGCGTGAACAAACAGGGGATAACTAATAATATTACCCACTACCACAGAGATCTGCGTTAACTATATTTTACGAAAAAATAAAATCTAGTTTGCCAGTGATGAAAGTTTGTAAAATTTGCGCAGAATGTAGGTAGTGAAATACGACATCCAAATCAGGTGCCTAAATGTGTTGCTCTTGATATATTTTGAGGGGTTAGTGACACAAAGACATAACTTTATTTTGGTCTTTTGAAGAAAACTGATTTTAAACTTGTTGTCTACTTGTTTTAATGGGGCCTTTGGACGTAAACCCATGATTCACTGTCCATTTATTTATTAAAAATGTTGATACTTATTTATTTGGCACTATTTGGTATGGCAGGAAAAAATGGCCTTTTAGTAACAACATCTCAATTTTTCATAAAATGGAGTTGCGTCTTTGTATCACTGACCCCACGATTTGTCCAATTCTGGTTTTCTCATAATAAATGAGACTTTCACACAGTTGTGTGGTTCAGCCTATTGCATGGATTACTAATCCACTTATGACAAGAGTTATAGCCCTCAATCATGCAATGGTTTTATCAAAATGATATACACCAATGATATATCACACACATATACAGCATGAGAAATGACACACACCATACTTTGTCTAGTCATTGAGTCAACAGTGATGCCGCCGGGCTTTTAAGGTTATGCAGCCTTGAAACGCTTGAACTCTTCTCGGAATCACATCATTATAGGCATGTGAATAAAGGCAGAACATTCCAAACGCTAGCAAAAATACAAACACGCATCATGACGTCACTGTCGACTTGAGCAAACAAAGTATGATTACAAGGTTGACAAAACACTGAATTTCAATTTTGGAGGAAAAAGAGACTTTGTTACTTCCTTGTATCCCACAGGCTGTAAATAATACTGACAAAATCTTGTAGACTGTATCAGCAAAAGTAAACTCAAGGGAATACCACAACAAATTGCAAGCTCATATAAAATGGTTAAAAAGATGCATTGTACCAGAGCAAAATGAGCAACTGCTGAGGATTTTCACTTAAGTGTTTGCCTTATTTTAAGGGCATTCCTTAAGAGTAATTTTACACTTAAGTGTAAGTGTACTTTGTGAATACTGCCCCAGACACTTTCATTCACATCCTGACTTCACAAAATTTGAGATACAACATTTTGTCATACCAGCAATGATATAGAATTTGAACAGTTACAAAGTCTGGAGTTGTTTTGGATGTAAGAGCTAAGTACTGAAGGCAGTGATAAATTAAATAGTACAGATCTGACAAGGGGTTGTAGCAATTACTGTCCACCACTTCTAAGAGCACCTTTAATTTTGACCTTCGACCTTTAGACTGGCATATGAGCTTCATGGAATTCATCATCATCGTCATCGTCTTCTCCTTCATGGCTGTCAAGCTGAAAAAAGGTAAAATTTATTGGAAAAGCTTTATTTACATGTATACATAAAAAAAATACAGTGGTCCCCGGACTGCAAGTGTCATCTGCCATCGCGGTTTGTGAATGAGGCCAAAGGTCACATGAGGTCAAGAAGGTCACATGAGGTCACCAACATGTCACCCCACCCCACCCTTTCCACCAAGTTACATCATCGTAGCCCTTACGGCACTCATGCAATATATTAAGGGTTAACATTTTGACCGGCCAAAGGTCACATGAGATCACCAAGGTCACATGAGATCACCAAGGTCACATGAGATCACCAAGGTCACATGAGGTCACCAACATGTCACCCCACCCCACCCCTCCTTTCCACCAAGTTACATCATCGTAGCCCTTAGGGAACTCATACGGCATGCAATATATTAAGGGTTAACATTTTGACCACAGACACACACACACATACGACCAGAGTAATCCCTATGTATCTTCTGCAATTCTTGCAGATGACACAAAAATAACATTTGCAAGCTGTGGGAAAACCTGAAGATAGCACTACAACAATTGATCATTTATAATCCACCAAAAGTGTATACAAAAAGTTTGACACACACACACATGCACACACACACAAATCATATGCTTCCATATGGTCTTTTCCGATTTCATTGGATGACCTAAAAAGGAAGAACCTAAACCAATATTTTGGTGGTGCCCACAACCACGATAATAAAGTGCATATGCTCATTATAAAACTTTTGGGCACCTCGATCTGATTATGCCATTTCAGAAAAATCAACTTGTCTAGTATTACATGTATAAATAGAATGTGTTTGATCATAACCACTGATCTCTACACACTGGATAGGCAATCTCCACACGATTGAATAGCGAGCCGGTGAAGAAACCGGAAGTTGCACAGCGTCCCTTTTGCTCTACCCAAAACATTCACTCGGTTGCACAGGTTTCTATGCAGGGATGAGTATACATAAGTGCCTTTATAAAGTACATTCCTGGTCAATATCTGAAAAAATATCAAGCGTTTGCAATTTGTATGGAGTATGTTGCCCGTTTTGCATGAAATTAACTGTGAGTAGAAGTAAACGAATGTATTCTAGGCAATTTTGCGACCGATTTAGTGATGATACTGGTGGGTACACGTTGTAGCCTATACACTGTACATGATACTGTATGCACTTGCATTGCCACTGTACTAGACTATAGTGCTGTGCTCTAAAATGCTATAATATCTCTATGGGAATATTAGTATGAAGCACTAATACTTCAAGTTCACCGTGCCATAAATTAGTATTTAATTCATGAGTCTTTCTCTGGATACATGTAGAAATCACAATTAGGCCTAAGGGATAGCTTGTGATTTTTACATTTATCACAAAACAGTGTCACTAGACTAGCTTATAAATCCCAAGGTCAATTACCAAAATTTCAGTTCCTTCGAAGTTTAATTTCCCCAAGTTGATTTAAACATTTTGTGCAGTATACCAACCCCATAGACTGCAGTGCATTATATTTTCTTCAAAGCGAGATTTTATCCGATGGGGGAGGGGGGAGGGGGAGTTTGTTGGGTACCCATGTTCAAAAATTGGAATCTCGTTCCAGGGGGTCAGAAATTGACCCCTAAAAGGCTAACAAGACCAATTTTCAGTGAAAATAAACCCCTAATGGGAGTCTAACAGAGCCAGTTTTTTGGTGAAATTCTACTAGTTTTCAGGTTTTTTTTAAACAAGGGGACCAATTTGCAGTAAAATACCCCTTGCGGGACCTGTTCTCAATACAGAATAAAAATACCTTTAAAAACGTGCATGCCCCCGATCTTAAAGCGTGCATGTAAAAAGAGAACAATGTCATTTCCAGAAAGAAAAGGAAGAATAACTCTCCATCTACCTGGAGCCCATTTTGGGTAACAATTTCTCTGGGGGGGGGGGGTTACCACCCCTGTGATTTTACTTTATACACATCCGATTCCTATAAATTGGTACCACAAGATAGCTTTGCGTTTCTCTTTTAATTGGTATCAAAAAATAGTACCATACAATCACAATATGACGTCATAAATTAAGGAAAGAGTGAAAATAATGAACATGGGTGGAAAATTGATATTTTCAATTTTACTCAAAAATATCACTAAACGCTTGTGTAAAAAATCGTTAATTTTCCCCATCATGTAAAGCCCCAAACCCATGGAAAATTAGATTCTCCTAATTTTTTTATTTTTTTTGGTAAAACTGAATTCTTCAATGTGCTGATATTGACTTTCACTTTGAAGTAAGCATAATGCTGGGCATGTTGTACCATTTTAGTCAATGAAAAGAGTAGGATTGATAGCTATCCATTGGTACCAAAATAAAAGTGTTCTGTGGTATTGCTACTTTCCCCCCCCCCTCCGGGGTACCCCCATCCATCCCTTTGGAGCGCCCCCCTACCAAGGCAATTGCGGGCTCAGAAGGGGTGGGGGTAGTATGTAAAGTGGAAAAAATCATTGAAAGAGGATTACTAATATAATATATCTGTGAATAGTAGTAGTCAAAGCATTTACTGCATGAATATGGTGTCTGTGAGCTGAAAACATTAAAAAAAAATCTGGCATTTTAAAGACTTAAAAACATTTTGGATATATTTTGTTAAAACATACACCCCATACTCAAAAATCAAACCAATAAGTGACAAACCTTGACAGACGCGCTAATAATCGCCTAATTCTGTCCCTTCCGTAGTTTCCCTATTACTTTGTACGTGGACGATCGGGTTCTTGGGTAGAGCAAAGGGCCGTCGTGCAATTTCCGGTTTCCTCCCGTTCGAGCGGTCGATAGCCTTTCCAGTGTGTAGATATCAGTGATCAGTATAACACATAGGTCAGTGTTTTTTGAGATGGCTTCCAAAATTACGGCAGGCATTATTTTATGTATTTTTCGGCCACTTCTTCAAATTGTATTAACCTTTCTATGACACTAATAAACCGATCAAAATGCACTAAATTATGAATTTTTCAAACCTATGTGCACAGTCTCCTTAGAGAAACTTGTTTACTGAATAAAGATGGTTGACCCGATTGACAACCTCGTTCCCCCACTTGACTTCATAAATCTGGATTTTTGGTAGCAAAATAAAGTTTCATATTTCTCTCATACTCCCAAGTGAACTATAAGCCCAGGAATATTTTTCTTTTGATGGCTTTGAACAAAAGGGTCTCCAAATGTGGTCGACCCATTAATAACCGATAGTCCTATGGACCAACTATATACACATTTTGCTGCTTCTTTCCAAACATCGACCATTTAACCAAACTTTTGGTTATGGAGAAAGTCTCCGTGGACGCCTTTAAGGTAGAAATACCTTTACAAACCAACTAAATGAGCCTTGTGCACAAGTGATTCTGAATTTTAATAATATAAAACAGATTTTCATGATTTGTATTGGATATCAGAATTTGGGTATGTCCAAAACATTACCTAAATCAAAGATACACAATTACAACACAATTTATAACTGATATTATTTTCACAGAGGCGTTGCAGTTCACGATGATATGTCCTCTCGGCGAAGACTCCAAAATGACAGCGCACAAATTCATACAAAACCCTCCGGTATTATATTTCCAGGGAATCTTCTCAGTCCGGAAGGTAATTTTGTCCACAGTTTCAAGACGAAAGGTTAATTAGTCCCTCAACGATAATAAAGTCCACAGTAACATTAGTCCAAGATAATCACCACGATATTCTATCTGTCCACAATGGGAATCCTACTTTTTGATTCCCAGCACTTTCGGCTTCAAAGACGACCGTAGAATAATATCCAGCACCTCTGCTCACATGGAATTCAATATTCCTGGCACTGTGTGAGCCTATTCTACCATTATTGTAGATCAAAACTAGGTATAACCATACTGCATAGCTGAGTGCAACTCTGACAGAGAGTCCCCTTCCAGTGATAGGTAGTTTTAACTACTTGCAGCTAGATTCCCCCCTTTCTAACATAATCATTACATCATTCTCATGCATAAACATACCTTACACTAGCTGACAAATCGGAATTCATCACCGAATTACAATCATTCATATATAAATTTGTGGTGGAATTCCCTAGGTTTCTGCAATGTTTTTGATCTCAAACCATAAACATGTTTCTAAGTTTAGCATCTTTCGGGAATTCCCCCACTTCCCCCTATTGTGCAATCTAAACAGGTGCAGCTAGGGGTATTCCCCTTTCTCTCTTTTATGAAGTAAACCAGTGCTTTCCCGTGAGAACTTTTTCTCAAATCAAATTGAGAACAATAATATTTATTACAAGTTTCCTCAGAAAAATGGAGGCCATATACATACTTTTGCACTCAGATGTTTTTGGTGAATACGCTTCCATTTGAGGGCAAAAACATATCGAAAATCCGACCAGGATCAAAATATGAAATTTCTTCATCTTGATCCAAATGATATCTAGGCCATTGGAGAATGGGCCGATATATTTTAACATAAAAATACCAGACCCTAAAACAGATAGAGGACAGTAATAAGAGGCTAAAGCCATCCAGGTAAATTTTAGGCCAACTTTAAGTTTGCTGTTACTTTAAACAACAATGTCTGTTACAATTAAATATCTAGACTCATCTCATTGAATATTAAAACAACAAAGGTCACAGACTGGTACAAACAGGTTTCCATTGTTTCCGTACACACCCACTCCTTCCAAATTCAAGGACCTTTTCACAAGGACTGTCAAGGATCTAAATGAGCTATTTTCAAGGACCAGGATATATCTGACTGCTTCATCGCACCAGTTCGCCGATGTCTGGTCCCTACCACCTCATTAAAAAATCGACACGGCTAGTTGACCTTAGACTCATAGATTATCTTTCGCTGACAGGTTTTTTTCTTGTGCCGCCCAAAAATGTGGAACATTCTTCCAGATGACATAAAAAAGCTGCATCCATACCTCCTTCAAGAAACTTCTCAATTCCCATCTCTTCCATATCGCCTATCAGTAGTTAACTTTTTCATTGTTATATACTGTTTGTTTTCGCGCCTTATACGAGAACAAATTTTTTGATTTTGGCGCTATATAAGTAATTGATTGATTGACTTATGTTGAACTGATGTTCTTCGGATTTTCTGTATTCCTACGAAATGATGTACGATATGGACGGACGTTTTCACACAAAACATACCGAAAATGGAGGTGATATTGAACTACATCAGAAACTGTAAGATTGTTTTTTAGTTATGTGTACACCGGTCTTGAACAGCCCCATTTAAGAACGTCGTAGGAAACTAAGTCCATATGGAGAATTATATGAAAGCAGAAAGGTCAAAAATAAAGGATCCTAGCTTGAAAACTAAGCCATCTAATACAACTGCATCAAGAGCTCTATAAAATTAACTGCTTTCCTGAAAAAAAAAGTATGGACGGAGTTCCCAATCTTGATAGTTTCCCCCTCTGAGGGAACTGTCAGTATGAACAAAGTCCATAAGAACATATTGTTTTAGCTTTGTACTTATGTTTAACATGAACTTTTATGTCCCAAACATTACATAAATCAAATTACACAATTAACCACAATTATAACTGATACTTAATGTTTCAAAAGAGGCGTTGCGGGTTCAACGATGATATAGTCCTCACAGCGATACTCCAAATACAGCGACAATTATACAAACTCCTCATTGTGGTAATAATCCCAAGGGAATCTTCTCAGTCCGTGAAGGTAGATTCTTTTCCGCAGCAGTTCAAAGACGACAAGGTTTAATTATTCCCGCAACTATATGAATCCCCAGGTACTTAGTCCCAGATAATCACCACGATTTCATCTGTCCACAATTTGAATCCTCTTGGGATTCCTAGCACTTTCGCTTCAAAGACGACAAGTAGAAATAATTACAGCAACTCTGCTCACATGGAATTAAATCCTGTGCACTGTTGAGGCCTATATCTACCATGTAATTGTAGAATAAAACTAGCTATAACCATACTTCATAGCTGATTGCAACTGCTTACAGAGAGTGTCCTTCCGTGATAGTTATTTAACTACTCACAGATAGATTCCCCTGTCTAACAATAATCATTACATCAATGTCTCATGCATAGACATAACCTTACACTAGCTGACCATTCGGAATTCATCAGCGCCGAATTACATCACTCATATATATAACTTTGTGTGGGGTAATTCCCCCTAGGTTATGGCCAATGTTTTGATCTCAAGAAATAACAGGTTTCTAAGTTTAGCATCCTTGGGGAATTTCCAACTTCCCCTATTGTGCAACAGGTGCAACAGGTGCAGCTAGGGGGGGGGGTATTCCCCTTTTCCTCCTTTGATATTAAACAAAAGTGCTTTTCCCGTGAGAAATCTTTTCTGCAAATAAATTGAGAAATATATTTTTAAAAGTTTAATCAGTAAAATGGAGGCCATATAACACTTTGCAATCAGATGTTTTTGGTGATACGCTTCCATTTGAGGGCAAAACATATCGAAAATCCGACATGATCAAATATGAAATTTCTTCAATTTGATCCAATGATAGTCCTAGGCCATTGGAAGGCGATATATTGTTACATAAAAATAACATACCCTAAAACAGAGTACGGGACATTAAAGAGGCTAAAGACCATCCTGGGTATTTGTAGGCCACTTTAGTTTGCTGTTTAACTTGTATAACAATGTCCTATACATTAATATCATAGACTCATACTCATGGATATTAAACGAACAAAGTTCACAGACTGGTCAAGCAGGGTTCCAGGGTTCGTACACCCACTCCTTCCAAAAATCAAGGACTTTTCAAGGAACTTTGCAAGTTGTCTAATGAGCTAATGTTCAGGACCAAGTTATATATCTGACATGCTTCAGCTGCACCTTTCGCCGATGTCGTGTGTTCCTCCACCTCATCGACACGGCCGTTGAACTTAGAACTCATAGATTATCTTTCGCTGACAGGTTGTTTCTTGCGCCGTCCCAAAAATGTGGAACAATTCTTCCAGCTGACATAAAAAATGCTGCATCCATAACCTCATTCAAGAAACTTTCAAATTCCACTCTCTTCAGATCGCTTATCAGTAAGTTACTTTTCATTGTGTATATAGCAGTTTGTGTTTTTCAGCGTCCTTATACTTAGTACAATTTTTGATTTTGGCGCTAATATAAATTTAGTTGATTGATTGACTTATTTGGTTGTACTGATGTTCTTCATTTTGTCTATTCCCTACGAAAATGATGTAACGATATGGACGACGTTTTCACACAAAAATACAGAAAATGGAGGTGAATTGAATACATCAGAAATTGTAAGATTTGTTTTTTAGTTATTTGTAACACCGTGCGTCGGACAGCATTTAGGAACTGTCGCTGTAGAAAAACTAAGTCCCATATGGATAATTAATTAAAAAAGGAAAGGTCAAATTAAAGGATCATACTTGTAAACTAAGCCATCGATATACCCTGCATCAAGAGCTCTATAAACTGGCTTTCCTGAATAAAAATATGGACGGAGTTCCACAATCTGATAGTTTCCCCCCTCTGAGACGTCGTATGAACCAAGTCATAAAGAAAATTTGTTTTTTAGGCTTTGTTTATGTTAAAATGAACTTTGAAGTCATACTGTTAAAGCTCATAACTTGAAAAACTGAGCAACCTATGTACCTATAACTGCATCATGAGATAGAGCTCGTAAAAAGCTTTTCTATCAAAAAGGACAAGCTCCTCGCGTCTGACAGCCCATTCAGGAACTGTCCGTAGGGAAACTAAGTCCCTATGGGATAATTCATATGAAAAATAAGGTCAAACTTACATGGATCATAGCGGTTGAAAACTGACCAGCATATACCCCTGCATCAAGCGCTCTTTAAATTATGCTTTCCTGAAAAAAACAAATATGGACCAGTTCCACAATCTGATGTTTCCCCCTTTAAGGAACTGTCAGTATAACACAGTCCATACGGAAAATATTGTATTACATATGAACTGCATCTTGATATAGGCCGTTAAAATACAGCTTTTTTCCAGACAAATAAGACAGAGCTCCGCCGTCTACAGCCCCGTTCAAGGAACTGTCCAGTAGGAACTAGAGTCCATATGGAGGAAGTATAGAAAACAAGAAAGATCAACATTTTAAAGTGATCTACTTGCAAACTGAGCCATCTATAACACTGCATCATGAGAGAGCTCTTTAAATTACTGTTTTCCTGGAAAAGGATATGGACGGAGTTTCCACCATTGATTAGTTCCCCATTTAAGGAACTGTCAGTAACCATAAGGAAAATCATGGTTAGCTACAGTAGTACATTAAACATGAACTAATTCTAAACTTTAAAGGCTCATAACTTGAACACTGAGCTACCTATGTACATACTGACTTGCATCATGAGATAGGAGCTCTAAAATACAGCTCTTCCAAAAAAAATGGACAGAGCCGCGCCGTCTGACAGCCCATTCAGGAACTTCAGTAGGAACTATCCCTATGGAGTATTTTTTTTTATAAAGTGCATGAACATAGTCCTAAAACTTTTCACAGGTTCTTAACTTGAAACAAAACCACTATAACAATACATTGTTTTATAGTTCTCCCTCTTTGCCCTCCACAGTTGAATAGTAGACTAAAATACCTTCAGAGAGCATTTAGCATCAGCATTAAATGGTTAAATCCAGATATTAATGTGGGTAAACCTTCCGAGAGTCGGGAGAAAACGATGTCGGAAACCATTTAACTCTTGAAATGGAAAATCTTTCTAATCTATGTTCCTTTATTTGTTGTGAAAGATAGTGCCCTCTTCCTTAACTTTTATTCTTTCTGTATTTACTTATTTTTCTACTTTTAAACACTTTATTTTAATTTTAGTGACTCGACCGATTTTCGAATTTTTTTCCGGTAAAACGGCCGTATTTCGCTTCATTTTTTGTTGTGCATTTTGTATATACTTAATAAAAACAAAAAAACACGCGTTTTTTTTTAATTTAAAAAAGAACATTAACTTCTCTCAATACACCGACTGACAAATACAAACCCTAAATGGGCGTGATCTTTTGCATTTATGACACATGCAGTAATCGTTCCGCGTTCTGCTGAACAATGTCGCCGCGACATTAATGTATAAAAATCCTCGGTGTACCCATAATGGCACTGATTTTGTCTTAAACATTTCATGTGAGGGCTAAGGCTTATAAAAGGGGGAAGGAGAGGGGGAAAGGGGATAGAAAAGGGGGGGGGGGGAAGTAGGGGGGAGAAAAAAGGGGGTGGGAGGTTGGGGGAGTGGGGGGGGGGGGGGGGCGGGGGGGTAGGGGGGGGTTGGGGGGGGGAGGGGGGGGGGAGCTAAGGGGGGGGGGGGTGAGGGCGGGGGAGTGGGGGGGGGGGGGGGAGGGTGGGGCGGTGGAGGGGGGGAGGAGGGGAGGGTGGAGGAGAGGGGGGGGTCTGGGGGGGACGGGGGAAGGGGGGGGGGGAGAAGGGGTGGGGGAGGGGGGGGGGGGGGGGGGAGGGGAAGGAGGGGAGGGGGGGAGGAGAGGGAAGGAAGGGGGAGGGACAAGCGGGGGGGGAGAGGGAAGGGGGAGGGAAAATGGGGGGGGGGAGGGCGGGGTGAGGGTGGGTGTGGAGGGCGGGGGAAGATAGGGAACGGGTCAAGGAGGGGCAGAGAGGGAGTGGGGGGGTGGTGAGGAGAGGTGGACAGGGGGGAGGATTGGGGGGGGAGGGGGCGTGTGGAAAAGAAGGGGGGGGGAGGGGGGGGGGGGGGGGGGGGGGGGGTGGGGGGGGGGGCGGGGGGGACGGGGGGGGGGGAGGGGGGGGGTGGGAGAGGGTGGGGGGTGAGGGGGGGGGGGCGAGGTGGGGGGGGAGGGGGTTAGGGAGAATGGTTGGTCGGGGGGGGGGGGGGGGGGGGGGTGGTGAGGCGAGGGGGGGGGGAGGGGAGTGGTAGGAGGGGTGGAGGGAGGGTGGGGGGGGGGGGGGGTGGGGAATTTTTTTTCGGGGGGGGGAAGAGAGGGGGGGGTGGTATGGATAGGGGGGGGGGGGGGGAGGAAGGGGGGGGGGGGGGGGGGTGGGGGGGGTGGGGGGAAGGGTAGGTGGAGGGGGGAGGGGGAGGGAACGGGGGGGACGGGCGGAGAGGGGGGGGGGAAAGAGGGGGAGGAGGGAAAAAGGGGGAGGGGAGGAAGAGAGGGGGGGGGGATGGGGGGAGGGGGAAAGAGTTGGAGAGGGGCGGGGGGAAGGCAGGGGAGATAGAGGAGGGGGAGAGGGAGAGAGAGGGGCGAGGGGGGGGGGGGGGAGGGGGGGAGAAGTGGTGGAGGGGGGGGAGAGGGGGAGATGGGTGGAGGGGGGGAGGGGAGGGGGAGGGGAGGATGGGGGGAGGGATGGGGTGGGTGGGGGAGGGAGGGGGGGGGGAGGAGGAGGGAGTGGGGGAGGGGGTGGGGGGGACGGGGGCCGAGAGGAAAGGGAGGGGGAGGAGGGGGCTGAGAGGGGGGGGGAATAAAAAAAGGGGGGGTGGGGGGTGAGGGTGGGGGGGGGTGGGGGGGGAGGGGGGGTGGGGGGAGGGGGGGGGGGTGGGGGAGGGGGGGGGGGGGGTGGAGAGGGTGGGGGGGGAAGGGGGGGTGGGGGGTGGGGGATGAGAGGGGGTGGGGGAGAGAGGGGCGGGGAGGGGGGGGGGGGGGGGGGGGGGGGGGGGGGGGGGGTGGGGGGGATAAGGGGGGGGAAGGGGAGCAAAAAAAAGGGGGGGGTGGGGTGTGTGGTGAGTGGGGGGGGGGAGGGGGGGGGGGGGGGGGGCGGGGGGGGGGGGGAGGGTGGAGGAGGGGGGGGGGAGGGGGGAAGGGGGGGGGGGAGGGTGGGGGGTGGGAGAGGAGAAAGGAGGGAGGGGGGGGTGGTAAGGTGGAGGGGGGGGAGGGGGGAGGTAGCAAGGGGGGGTTGTGGGGGGGGAGGGGGGGAGGAGGGGGGGGGTGGGGGGGGGGGGGGGGGGGGGGTGGGGGGGGTGGAGAGAGAGGTGGAGGGGGGTGGAAGGGGGGAAGGGGGATAGGAAGGGGGGGAAAGGAAGAGGGGGAGGTGGGGAGGAGGGGAGGGGGGGGGGGGGGGGGTGGGGGGGGTGGGGGGGGGCAGAGGGTGGGGGGGAGTAGGGGCGGGGGGGGGTTGGGGGGGTTATTTTTTTTCGGGGGGGGGAGGGAGGGGCAAGGGGGGAGAGGGTGGTGGATGGAGGGAGAGGGGGGAGGGCGATGTTGGGAGGGGGAGGGGGGGGGGGGGGGAGGGGGGGAATGGGGGAGAGAGGGGGGTGGGGGGTGGTGGGAGGGGGGGCGGGGGGGGTGAGGGTGGGGGGGGGGGGGTAGGGGGGTGGTGTGGGGGAGGGGGGTTGGGGTGGGGGGGGGGGAGGGGGGGAAAAGGGGGGACGGGGGCGGAGAGGAGGGGGGGGGAGGGGGTTGAGGGGGGGGGGGGGGGGGGGGGGGGGGGGGTGGGGGGAGAGGAGGGGGGGGATAGGGGTGGGGGGGGGGGGGGGGGGGGGGGCCAGAGGGGGGGGGAGGGGGGTAGGGTGGGGGGGGTGTGGGGGGGAAGAGGGGGGTGAGGGGGGGGGAGGGAGTGGGGGAGGGATGTGGGGGGGGGGGAGGAGGTGGGGAGTAAAAGGGAAGAGGAGGAAGGGAGGAGTGGGGGGGGGGGAAGGGGGAGGAGAGGGGGGGAGGAGGGGGGGGGGGGGGGGGGGGGGAGGGTAGTTGGAGGAAGGGGCGAGTGGGAGGAGGGGGGGTGGGAGGGGGGGAAGAAAGAGAAGGTGTGGGGTCTTTCCCGCTCCTGCAAAAAGGATCATTTTGAACAATTTTGAGGAGCACACTATTTTCAAATGTGCCAGTGCTCTTTAACATTATTACACAAATACTTACTGCCTCTAGTTCTTTCTTGGTAAACACTCTGTCATAGTTGGCTAGCTGGAACCAGTACATAGGAATATGGAAAGTAATCGCAGCTTTGGCTACTCTTAACTTTACAGCAGATATGACACACATCAGCTGGAGAGAGTGTACAGGTGCATGCGCCATTACGCACGCTACAGATAAAACAAATTTACGAGGACTTGATTAATCGAGACTGAGGAGCAAATAAAGAGCTCAAGTTTGTAACTTAGTACATTTATGCAAGTACATGCCCACATGTCTTCATCTATTCCAGGATTTATTATACCATACCATCGAGGGGAGGGTGGCCAAGAAATCCCAATTTTACGACGTCGCCATTGGTCAACACGTAAAGGCGAAATTTGACGACAAGTTCAGAATTTTTTTATATGTTTGCAAAGGAATATGTTTCTTTATTCCAGAACCCCTTTGGAGCTTTAGAATCAAGTATTTCTGATTTTTTTGTATGAACACGAACAAAGACAGTCAGTGTGTGGTCATGGGAACATCCTATGACTGTCCATACATCAAAAGCACCCAAGGAGTTGGGTTTGTGGTTTACACTCTTATTGCTGTTTTATACACTTTGTTTTATTTTCTTTTATTTTTATGAAGTTGCTATGCATGAATGAGTTTTGCCGCCATCGGTCTGATCTTACTTTGTTATTGTTGTGTGACTGCCGGGGGGGGGGGGGGGGGGGGGGAAGGGAGGGAGAAGAGAGGAGGGGGTGGAGGGGGGGGGAAAAGGGGGGGGAGGAAGAGGAAGGGGGGAAAAATTGGGGGGGGGAGGGGGGAGGAGGGGGGGGGAGGGAGGGAGGGGGGGGGAAGGAGGGGGGGGGGAGGGAGGGGGGGGAGGAAGGGGAGGGGGGGGGAAGGAGGGGAGAGGGGGAAGAAGTGGAGGGGAGGGAGGCAGAGGGGAGAGGGGGGGAGCGGTGGGAAAAAGGAGGGGAGGAATCTGGTGGGGGGGGGGGAACGAGGGGGGGGGGGAGGGAGGAGAAGGGGGAGGGGGGCAGGGGAAGGGGGGAGAGGGGGGGGGGGGAGGGGGCGGGGAGGGGAGGGAGGGGGGGGAGGGGGGGGGGGGGGGGGGGGGGGAGTGGGGGGGGGTGGGGGAGGATGGGGGGGGGGGGAGGGAAGGGGGGGGGAGGGAGAGGTGTGGGGGGGACGAGGAAGGGGTTGGGGGGGGGAGGGGGGGGGTGGGGAGGGGGGGCGGGAGGTGGGAAAAGGAGGGAGGGGAGGGGGGTGAAGGGGGGGAGTAGGGAATGGGGAGGGGGGGGGGGGGGGGGAGGGGAGAGGGGGGGGGGGGGGGTGGGAAGGGAGGGAGGGAGCGGGAGGGGAGTGGGAGGGAGGGGGAAGGGGGGGGGGGGGGGGGGGGGGGGGGGTGGGGGGAGGGAGGTGGGAGGGGGGGGGGGTGTCTGTTCTGTTAGCGAGAAAGGTCCCCTACAGTTTACATAAGAAAGCTAAGATTTTCTTCTCACAGTGTCTGGTTCAAGAACAACTTTTACTTGTTATGTCATTTCACAACATCAAGATGAGCGTGTGCTTTATCAATACAGTTTTCTCAGATGGGTAGATGGTCAGCATTCCAGCACCAGTGCATGATTTACCGAGTCTAGGAAAATTATTTCGTACAGTACATGTACAATCATGACCCCTGCCGCGTTTAACTTCATCGGCACATTATTCATTACAACCTTTTTTCTAGACGCTAAACTTTTGGCAATCGAGACGACCACCGTCTGGCTTGGTATTACCCACAATTTTATCATTCCCAGATTGCAGAATTGAGATGAAAATGAACGAGATGCGTCTGCTTCAAATGCTTTTCAAACACAGTGAAATCGTCAAAGGGAAAGGAAAACTTTTATAAATTTTTTGATCCGGCATTTCAGCTCATACTTGGAAAACTGGTGAGTTTTTTAAAGAACAGAATTGATCAATAACATGTTTTTTCTTGAAAATTAGAGGTGTTTATATTGGTATCGAACTGAATCTTTAACATTAATTACAGTGTATATGTACATGGAAAGCAATAGAAATTCTATGCGGATGTGTTTTCAAATTTGCCGGATCTGATTTGTTTCTCGGCAAGAAAATCCAACTTTTCCGTGACCTTAGTGTTTTAGTAGTGGCAAATAGCTGGGTCAGTTTGTGCGCCGGGATAGGTTTAGTATGCATTCGTAGATATAGAAAAAACAAATTATATCTTAAGTTTATTGTTTTTGGTGCAACTTCATGATTTAATAATTTACGCTGATATCAATAAGAATAAGCATAAGATCCATGAAGGAAGAGCGCTGTCCCATACAGTCTATGAACATTCTTGTAACAACTTGTAATGCATCCTATATCGGGGAGACTACACGCCCCCTGGGAGTGAGGAGTGCGAACACAGCGAGAGCCCTCCCTGTTGCCATACCCAAAAGGGACACTGGACATAACATTTCCACTGATCAACCAGGATCTCGATCAGGATATTCATGGTTCGGACGAGGTGTAAGGGAAGCCTTTTCACATCAGGATCAGGAGGAGTTCCCTGGGGGGGGGGGGGGGGTGGTAACAGAGACGGCGGCAGATATCATCTCCCGGCAGTCTACAATTCCATTTTTGAGTTGTCTGTCACCCCATTGGTGCTAGTGCTCCAAATAGCCAACCCAACAGCGCCCCACGTGTTTAGTTTGGGGCTGATGATGTCCAAGAGTAAAGCTAGATTGAAAGCTTACCTCAAGGTGAGGCTAAATCTACCGTTGGGATTAATCGAACTGAAAGCATCAATAAGAATAACTTATCACAACGGTCAGGAATGATTTTCCACCAATTTTTGCTGTTGGATAAGTAGTGGGTGACTGTGTTTACTTCTTGTAATTTTAGCTTTTACAATTCAGTTCATATATGTGCATTTCTTTTTAATAGTTTAAAGTATTTGTATTCTTGTTTGCATGTTTGTTTGTATTATTAAATTATTATATTTTGGGGAATGTTTAGCCTATTTTTTGTGAGAAATCCTGAAATAATTTAAGGATTACACTACCCCTCTATAGTTTTGGATTTTATGCAATATGGCGGGATTTTTTAAAGTCAGCAATGGGTAAATTACACTGTGCAGCAAGAGCATAGCCAGCCCTGTTGTTCCTAGAGGACTAGTTCTGAGTAGCTGCAACAAATGTCCTGATTATAAGGCAGACATGTCCTGGTCACTCAGAAAAGGGTCTAAAAAGGGCTTAACGTGGTAGAATATCCATCTTTTCCTTCCAATTTTTAAGTACCCTAATTTACGTTGTTCTTGCCTGTGGCAACACACAGTGGGCCTTCCACTTTCAACAATGTGATGTCACAGGAGACATTGTGATTTGCCAGACTTTTACCTTTTTGCTAATAGTGAACTGACAACAATAAATTGCCGAATTTTAAAGGTTCAACGAGAGATTTCAATAACAGTGTCACTAAAAAAGGGGGAAAATTTCTATTTTTGTACTGGTGGTAAAGTTTTCAATAAAAATATCCTCAATCTGCCAGAATAAGCCGGAATTTTCTTGGTACAAAAATTGTGAATTTCTAATTTCCTGTAGAATCAATAGGAAATTCAGCCGATGTTTTCTCTTGAATATAAACATTACAATCACATTTTGTGTTTCATTTAATTTAGTTCTGGTAGGCTCCAAAAAGAGGGAACTATATGAAATCACTACATTCACCGGAAATATGATGACTTTAACGTGAAATCTCTTGTTGCACCTTTACACATAACTTGTCTATGAACCCCCATAACAAAACTATCAAAAATACGGGCTGCAGAACATAGGGTGGAACGTCATTGACACTCCATCCACATCTCACCACCAGGCCCAATTTCGCGATTACCTAGCTTTCTTGCCCCAGGTAGCTTTTTAAAACCCTACTTGTTGACTTTGTAGGCAAAGAAAGGGCCCGCTGTGGCACCCCCATTTCCACCAGATACCCCATAAACCAATGGAACTCAAGATACTTGCAGTTGTATTTTGAAAAATTTCAAAGAATGGCCTTTATTCCACATGCCCTGACCCCAAAATGATTTACATAAAAGATGCATAACATGATGATATTTCATGTGGCAATGAATTTTCCATTTATGAGGTATCGTTTCAGTGATACAGCAATACACCATATTTCATAGCCTTAATCGCTACATAATTAGGATGCGTTAACTCGTAATAGGTACAAATATAATGAATACAAATTACCCCTCTAACATAATGTGCATCTGCGGTGAGATTGGGGGGCATGGCCAGTAGAAACACCCTATCCACCATCTGAATTCCATTAAGTGAGCTTACTCCCATGTAGAGGAAGACACCAACTATACTGCTATTGGGCATTTGATTTAGTAAATGGAGCTAGCAATGGACACCCCTATATAAGAAAAAAACAAATTTTATTCGAGCCTCTGGCTTAAAACTATGTCCCTCGGTAACATCAAGTGGACCTATATTTGTATTCGGGGCTGCGCCGCTCAGAAAATAGTAGCTACTTGATGTCACCTCAGCTCATGGTTGTAACCAGAGCCTCTAATGGCATATATATTTGTATACTTTAAAAAATAACAACCCTTATAATTAATTGTATGGAAAAACTGAAACTTTCAACAATTTTGTATTTAGTCCCATTACAAGATCTGTTTGGATTTTTTTTTTCAACTTAAGGAGAACTTTGAGAAAGAGATTTGATTTTCAGGCATTCTCCATATTCTCCCCTTGAATTGTGTGCCACCGTATATCGATTTGTCCTCGTACATGGCCTATCTCTACCGTAAATCAATTTACGTATTACCTTACCTATGAGTATATTCACAACGAGGGCCGTGACTCTATGTTCTTGACTCTCAGTAGGCCCCGGTGTCTCTCCGGAGCGATGGCTTTTACCCATAACACATAAACTGTGCAATGAAGTCACAGACCTAACAGTAGCAGCCACACACCCCATGGAGGCCTGTAAGGCCATTAATATGCTATCCTCCCAGGAGTATAGATCAAGTGGGAGGAAACGGAGCTTTCTTTAGTTATTCTTTGGCATTGTCTACTATTAAGCTGAATGAGAAGCAATCACAAGAAGTTTAGTTAGTTAAACCAAAGTTTAAATCCCGGATTTTAGAATGTCAATATTTTGCCTCCAAAGATTTTGGGGTAGAAAGAAAAAACTTTTTGTTGTTCACTCTTTATGTGTGCTGGCTGCTCCGTCTGGTAAGAATTTCAAATACTGCAAGTTAAAGGGGCATTTGTGATCCACAGCTCGTTCCCCCCAATTTTCCTCAAGAAATTGAGATTTATATATCATCTGAAACATTGGCCCAAGATTAGTTGTGTGTCAATTTATGTGCAAATTTTATAATTCTTCTGTCTGACAGAAATTACAACACAGTCGCCAATGGGGGCAACTGTGATACAAATATTTGCTCATAACCGCAAGTAAATTGCAGGAAGGTTCGAATCAACTGAAATTTTGGAAATAACCTTTTCTCCATGCAATCTAGTGAACATAAACAAAACTGAGCTGTTAGATCAACATAAATACAACTTAAGCTGCAAAAGGAAACTATGTAATGTAGTAGAAGCCCGTAAGCATGGTATTTCGTTGTTATAAGATCCTTAATGTGCTGTACACGACCTTTCGCCAGCTAGTTTCAAAAACAGTGGGTGAAAACCCCTGACTGTTCCCAATCTGCCCCAGCTGCAAAGTGGGCCATGTAGGAGCGTTTCATCCATTTTCAATGCACTAAATTACAGTGCAGTGTAGTGAATCATGAATAGACCTTTAGAATTAGGAGTTGTATGTAAAAACATACAAATGAATTGCTAGATCTGTACTTGAAAATTATTTCATTATGCATGCCAATTATGCATGACCATCACAAAAGAAATGCCAATTATTAGAAATTTGCACACAACAAAATTATTTGACCATTCAGTTCCACATCTTCCAAGCCTATCCATCATAATTCCATAAATTCAAACAAAGAGGCTTAAAATCAGCAAAGCATTTCAGAACTAACTTTCGGCAGGTCAAAAATATGAAATCCTCTAAAGAGTATCTTTGGTTGTGTATTCTATGTTGGTCATACCGTTTTCATTTTGCAGTATAGATTTGTTTTAACTTTATATAATTTTGGCGGCGATCACTTCCTCGCATTGTTGATCTTCTGATCAACCCATCTATTTCACAGTCATCATATTTATGTTTTAATGATTCGGAAATAAAGATCTAATTGATTGATGGATTGATGACCTAAAGAAAAAGAGATTTTTTGTTGTTCTCAAGCACTTCAAAGAAATTCTAAGATCAAAACCAAAAAGTGTTTACAAGGCTGATTTAATAATCAATTTAAAGCTTGACCTTCTGGTAAAAGACCTATATTGAAATATACAGCTTAAGCATGTTAGGTATGTTCATATGAACGTGTCACAATTGGCCTCAATGAAAAAATGACTGTACATACCCATCTATTAAAGTTTCCATAAACATGAGTATAAATGCAAGGAAGCCTGGAATTGCTGCAGCAAATATCCAGATGATGTCTAGTGTTGTATCTGTGCCTAGAGGATTGACAAACCAGCCTCTTTTACAAGTGTCAGTTGGCTTCAAACCATCTGGAATGAAGATTTTCTAAGAAAGAGGAAAAAATGGTACAAGTTCTTAAAATAGTGACCCCATCAAAACAGGAAAAACAAAGACAAACTGTTTGATTAATATTCCCTTGACCTTTTTTTGGCAAAATGGTGTATTTAACCACCCGCGGATTACTGACCGATTCATTGGTTATACATAGGCCTACACGTCTATGATGTAATTGTCCAATCAAAGACATGGTAATAAAGGCTTAAAGGTACAACGAGAGATTTCACATATCAGGTGTCCCTAAAAAATCAAAAGTTCTGATTTTTTGCCCTGATGTAAAGCTTTCCATCAAAAATATCCCCACCTGAAAGGATTTAGCTGAGAAATGTTTCTTTGGTACAAAAATTGTGAAATTTCTAATTTCGTATAGGAGCAAATACAAAATTCAGCCTATGGTTTACATTGAAATATAAGCAAATCACGATCGCTTTTTTTCTCTCTTTTAAGACATTTCTGTAGCGAAATACAAGGTAAGAAATTCTATTTACTGTGTAATCTATATGAAATTAATATTATGACACAATGTTTGGGTGCCTCAAAATCTCTTGTTGCACCTTTAAAGGTGCCTACAGCTAAAGGATAATTTTTGATTTGTTAGGCCAAAAAAAAGTCTGTCTCAGAAGAAATGTGAAAAATGCATATGCGAAGTGCACTTTTTTTTTTTAAATGCGGGATTTTTAAATTTCTTTTTTTACTGCATTTTTTACCCACTTTTTTCATTTTTTGGCTGCTTTTCAAAAAAAATTCAAGTGAGCAAAAATCTATAAGAAAAATGTACTAAAAGACCAATTTTAAACAAAATGCGCGCAGTCTTCTGAGACAAACTTTTTTTCTTGGTCTTACTCAAGAGGTTACATCATATAGGTGCCAATAGGAAGAATGTTATTGCTAAATATGAGATATGATCCTTCACTATAAAATTGTTATCCTTTAATTTCCACATTGAGAATTATACTTGATATACATGCAAACAAACTTTAATATCAGGGATGACCGATTTAAGTATATAAATTTTTCATCTTGATAGAATGGCCTTCACCCCAAAACCCCATCTGTGAAGTTTTGCGCCAAAATTTCAATCCGTTTTGATGTGAGAGCTAAAATAATAATGATAATAATAATAAAACAGGATTTGATATAGCGCACATTGCAAAAGCCTCTGTGCGCTGAACATATATACAATGACCGAAAGCCAAAAAATTACATAATTTATGCAAGGCAATACATAATTAAAAATATCAATACATGGCAATGATAAAAAACAAGCATAGAATATCATAACTAACAACGTACATATGCATCACAAATAGGACCAGCTCTCGTCAAAAATCATTTTGACCACTTCCAGTAAAATCTAGGGTTCTGGGGACCTAGGGTTCTGGGGACGAGGTTGTTAGTGATCAGACCATTAATTGAATCAATTTCTTATGTTTCCCTTTATATTTTAGAGCAAGTCGAGGGCCAAAAATCAATGGTTGGCAGGCCGGATTTGGCCTGGAGGCCACCTATTGAGAACCCCTGCCTTGAAGATATACAATAAGATTTCAATACTTTTTAATTTTTTTTTTAATGTAAAGATTTGAACTAAAACCACGATTTCCGAGCTTAGGAATCCTTTGCATGGTACTGGTCTTAATACCATGAGTAATTTTGTTAGTACATCAGCCCATTGAACTGTGTATAAGGGGGAGTGGCATTGCGGAGGTGGCATTGTGTTTATCTTTAAGAGTCCTTAATTACCTTTGACGCAAAATTGAATTCAAGCACGTACTTTGAGCTTGCTTGCATTTCTGATTCCTCAAATAATAATTTTCGCACTATTTGTTGTGTATAGGCTCCTCCCGCAAAAGGAAGGTTTTAAAGACCACATTGTTTTCTTTCAGAATTCAATGAATGCCGTGAATGAAATCACCCTGCTCTCTGGTAAACTTTAGTAGTTGTTGATTTCAACTTACACTTAGACAAACCAAATAACCTGAATGGCAAAATTTTTGGATTCTCTGAAGATGCTGGCCTTAATCAGCATGTCGATCAGCCTACACATGGTGATCACATAATTGATCTTGTTTATATCTCGTCCCGTGATTTTCTTCTTTTAGATTCAAAGTGCTTGAGATCTGCACTAGAAAGCCATCTAAACACCATGTCATCAAATGTCCATTACTCGTGCTAAACCCTGTCGCAAATAGTTACTACTTTCTGTACCGTAATTTATAAAGATATGGACAGTACTGCCTGAAGGCTGATTTGTGTGAAGCTTTTCAATCATTTCCTTTCAATATGATATTAATACCAATTTGGATTTTTATTATTCAGGCTGCCAAGAATGTTATTGATGATCATTGTCCCATGAGCACTCATTCACATGTTTTTAAGAGCAACCCTCAATGGTATACTAAAAACGTTCTCCTTGCGAGACGTGACCGTCGCAACTTGAAAAATGGCAGAAAAGTGGTAGTTATGAAGATCGTCAAAATTACCTCAATCAAATCCATCATTTATCAAACTGATTCTCAGAGAACATCTAAGTATACATTGCCAACTGAAAATCACTGTTCCAAGACTGTTTTGACATTGAATACAATTGCGCTGCTCGTCTTTGCCTTCCTTGTACTCTATTAAACGGCTAAGCAATCGCTTCAGTAATTTCTTCAAAGAGAAGATTGTCACTATCAGACAGAATATTGGAGTTTCAGCAACACCAATGGTGTCGCTAACAATTAAAGCTACCATAACACCACCAATGGTGCTAATGTCAATCCACCTGATCTGACTCAATCTCACTTTTTGAGTGATGATGATGTTGCCAAACTTGTTGGGAAATCACCCAATAAATCATGTGAGTTAGACCCATTGCCAACTTGGCTTGTTAGAGAGAACATTGACATTATGCTGTCCTGTATTTAGTTTCCATTTGTGAATCATCTTGTTACTGGATTATTTCCTCCTCCTTTAAAAGAAGCTATCGTCACTCCAGTCCTGAAGAAACAAGGAATGGACGTTAACAATCTTAAGCACTTTAACCCTGTCAAACACAGCCTTTTCTGTTAAACTTTTGAAAAATCTGCTTGTGTAGTGTAAATAATCATGTTCGTAATATACCTTGCCAATGTATCAGTGTGCCTACAGGCCAGGCCACCGCACGGAGACAGCCTTCTGAAGGTCAAGGTGACATTATGAATTCTATTGACAATCAGCATGCTGCTCTCTTGGTGTTGCTTGACCTGTCGGCAGCTTTTGACACCATTGAATCATGATGTTCTTTTAAATAGGTTGACTAGTGTTTTTGGTATTCTTGGTATGTTCGCGAATGGTTTAATTCATACCTAAAGTAACCGCACAAACAGGGTAAAATGTGCTGGTGAACTTTCTGATTTGCAACGCTAAACTTTGGCCTCCCACAAGGTTCTGTTATCAGCCCACATTCATTCCCCTTTTACACTCATCCCATTGCCGACATCATTAATGATATAAGAATGTGACATAGCCACTTCTACGTCTGACGACATACAACTTTTACATTTCATTCAGTCCACGTAATAAATTTGACCGGAAAAAACATTCCTCTGCACTCTTACTATGTATCACATATCAAATTTTGGATGGACCACAACATGCTTCGGTTAAATGAAACTAAAACTGAGTTTTTGGTCATATCCGTTCTTGAATTTGAACATTTTTTTTCAGAGTTGAAAGCAACCATTGTTCTGACATATTTTTGCATCTTCTTACCATTAAGAACCTTGGTGTTGTGTTTGATACAACGCTATCGATGTCAAATCAGGTCTCATCCATGTGCAGTTTTCAATAAACGTCCACTTCGGCAACCTTGTCACGCATCCGTATGTTTCTAGATCACTCTGCTTGTCAGACGCGTCCGGCCATAGTACATCAGGTTGATTACCAACTCTCTCTTATATGATTACATCAAAAGACTTTGAATTAAACTTCAACTCTTCAAACCGTGCTGCCAAGTTCATCTTTAAGGCAAAAAATATGACATGCCACGCCTCTTCTTCGAGAACTTCCCTGGTTACCCATTACCTAGTCGCATCCAATTCAAACTCTTGACTTTTGTTTACAATGTTTTTCTGGATCCAACAAAGTCTCCATCTTACATCATTGAACTCATTCAGCCTTGGATTTGATACCTTTAGAGACGTGCAAGCTGGACGAGCGAGCACGGCTCCCAAGCGCTGGACGAGCCGAGCAAAATTGGTGACCTGGCCGAGCAACTGCCATTGATGAGGTGGGAAAGGCTCGTCCCGCACGAGCCACAGGTTTGGTGGGGGTTGTGTAACATTTGTCGTCTAAGTTTAATTGATTGCCCCACTTCAAGTACTCAACTCGAGTGGCGTATTATGGCGTGCCGCGTAGATATTGATTGTGAATTTGTTTCTTTTCTTTTACACATTTTGCCATCCAAAACAGCATGTGGGCCTATCTTTATTATAAGAAAAAATATGGTAAGATCAGTAAACTCCCCGTAAATTCTAAATTGTTCAACAATTTGAAGCAATGTATAATGTTACGTGGGGGTTACCTTCTCTTACCATATTTTCTTCAACCTTCTGAAAACTGAAAAAGTGCAAGTCAATACACTAAGTAAATGTAATTTTATTTAGGAGGTGTCGATGCAAAAAGAACCCTGGAGACTACATACACTTCACACGGCAAAATCGATGTCTGTCATTCAACACATAGCCTATCGGGAATCCTGATGAAATCACCTGCTATCTGGTAAAACTTTAGTAGGTGTTGATTTAAACTTACACTTAGGACAAACCAAATAAACCGAAGTGGCAAGAAAAGTTTTGGATTCTCTGGAAGGATGCTGGCCTTTACTCAGGCATGTCGATCAGCCTACCACATGGTGATCACATAATTGATCTTGTTATATCTCGTCCCCAGTGATTTCTTCTTTTTATCAAAAGTGCGTGATGAATCGGTACACTAGAAAGCCCATCTAACCACCATGTCATCAAATGTTCCATTAATGTGCTAAACCATGTACGCAAAATAGTTACTTCTTGTACACGTAACTTTAAAGATATGGACAGTATGTTTTTTAGCCTTTCTTTAAGGCTGATTTGTGTGAAGCTTTTCAATATTTCCTTCAATAGATGTATTAATACCCAAGTTTGAGTTTTTATTCAGGCTGCCAAGATGTATTGATTGAGCATTGTCCCATGAGCAACAGTCACATGTTTTAGAGCAACCAAGCAATGAGTTATAAAAGACGTTCTACTTTGAGGACATGGACCGTCCAAATTTGAAAGGAAAAGGGAAGGAATAAGTGGTAGTTATGAAGGATCGCGCAAAATTACATCACCATCAAATCCATCATTTATCAAAACTGGATTCGTAATGATGAAATCTAAGTATTTACATTGCCAAACTGAACACATCAGCTGATACAAAGGACTGTTTGACAGATACAATGCTCGGTCTCGTATTTGCTTCTTGTGACTATATGAAAATGATAAGCAATCGCTTCAGTAATTCTTCAAGAGAAAGATTGGTCACTATCAACAGAAATTGGATGTTCAGCAACCACAATGGATGTCGCTAACAAATTAAAGCTAACCATAACACCACCAATGTGCTAAGTCCATCCACCTGATCTGACTCAATTCTCACTTTTAGTGAGGATGATGTTGCCAAACTTTTTGGGAAATCACCAACTAATCATGTGGGTAGACCATTGCCAATTGGCTTGTTAGAGAGAAGCATGACATTATGCGGCCTGTGTTAGTTCCATTGGAATACAGCTTGTCTACTGGATTATTTCTCCTCCCTTAAAAGAAGCTATCGCCTCCTGTCCTGAAGAAAACAGCATGGATGTTAACACTTAAGCAACTTCTAGACCCGTGTAAAACACAGCCTTTCTGTAAAATTATTTGAAAAATCTGCGTTGTGTAGTGTAAATATCATGTCGTAATAATAACATTGCCCAAATGTATAGTGTGCCTACAGGCCAGGCACAGCCGGAGGACAGCCTTGCGAAGGTCAAGAGTTGCATATGAATTTATGGACAATAAGCAGGCTGTCTTTCTGGGGTTGCTGACCTGTCGGCAGCTTTTGACAACCATTGATAATGATGTTTCTTTTAATAGGTTGACCTAGTGTTGTTGGTATTCGTGGTAATGTTCGCGAATGGGTTTATTCATACCTGAGGAACCGCACCAAACCGGGTTATTGTAAAGTTGGTGGTGAACTTTCTGATTTTGGCAAAAGCTAAACTGTTGGCCTCCCACAAGGTTCTGTATCGGCCCGCCAGTCAATTCTCCTTTTACCACTCATCCCCATTGCCGGACATCATTATGAGTATATGAATGTGAAATACCACTTCTACGCTGACGACATACAAACTGACATTTCATCAGTCCACGTAACATAAAATTTGAACTGAACAATGCCCTCTGCACTCTTTATAAATGTATCACATATCAAAGTTTGGACTGCGACCACAACATGTTCGGTTAAATGAAACTAAACAACTGAGTTTTTGGTTCCATATCCAGTTACTGATATTGAACATTTTTTTTCAGAGGTGAAGCTAAACATTGGTCGGACATTATTTGCATCTTCTACCAATTAAAGAACCTTGGTGTTGT
This sequence comes from Ophioderma brevispina, assembly GCA_023653785.1. Taxonomy (NCBI): domain Eukaryota; kingdom Metazoa; phylum Echinodermata; class Ophiuroidea; order Amphilepidida; family Ophiodermatidae; genus Ophioderma; species Ophioderma brevispina. The sequence goes on along the minus strand of JAMKCH010007929.1, from coordinate 51,065 downwards.
GTTGTACAACGCTATCTATCAAAAGGTCTCATACATGTGCAGTTCAATAAACGTCCACCTCGAAACCTGTCACGCATCCGTTAGTTTCTTAGATCAATCTGCTTGTCAACGACGCAGTCCGAGCCATAGTAACATCAAGGTTTGATTATGCCAACTCCCTCTTATATGGAATTACATCAAAGACTGAATAAACTTCAAACGTCTTCAGAACCGTGCTCTCAAGCTTATCTGTAAGGACAAAAAAAACAATATGACCATGCCACGCTTCTTCTTCGAGAACTTCACTGGTTACCAACCTAGTCGCATCCAATTCAAAATCTTGACTTTGGGTTACAAATGTTTTTTTGGATCCAACAAAGTCGCCATCTTACATCATTGAACTCATTCAGCCTAGGGAGTTGATACATTAGAGACGTGCAAGCTGGACGAGCGAGCACGGCTCCCGAGCGCTGGACGAGCGAGCAAAATTGGTGACATGGACGGCGCAAACTTGCCATTGACCCTCCGAGGGGGAAGGGTGGGAAAAGGCTCGTCCCGCCGAGCCACAGGAGAGAAAATTGTCTGGCGAAGTTAATTGATTGCCCACTTCAAGTACTCAACTCGAAGTGGAGTATTATGGAGTGACGCGATTATATTGATTGGAATGTGTTCTTTTCGTTTACAACTTTTGCCATCCAAAACAGCCATGTTGGGCCTTCGTTATTATAGTAAAAATTGGTAAGACGAAGGTTAAATCCCAGTAAATGTAAATTGTTCAAACAATTTAGAAGCAATTTAGAAATTTACGGGGGGGTAACTTCTCTTAACCATATTTCTGCAAACCTCTGAAAAACTGAAAAAGTGCAAAGTCAATACACGAAGTAAATGTAAGTTTATTTATGGACGGTGTCTATGCAAAATAAGAACCCTGGAGACTACATACACTTCACACGGCAAAAATCGATGGCTGTCATCAACACATAAGCCTATCGGGATTCCTGATTGGGGTCCCTATCGCTTTTTGTCTTAATAATACGTAAATTAGCACTTGCATAAATTAAAAAAAAAAATAAGTTTAAGAAATAATCAGTCCTTGTAAAAATTATAACAAGTGATCCCAACCAGGTAACAATAACATAAAATACTCGGCAGACGCTATATACATAACACGCCCGCACAATACATATAGTAGCATAGATTCATGTGACATGGCTGGTTGGCAGCGGGGTGCGAGCTGTGTCAACCCCGGCGTGCCTAATTGCGTTCAAAGTATGTTGTTCTTTATAACGTGAAACTGGTTATTGTTTTATATGTGGTTCAAACGCTGAGGGCAAGTTGAAGTATACAGATATCGTACATAAAGAAAACCAATGTATATAAGACACATCTATTATTATTACTGTTTTTAAGCGATTTTTTTTTTTTCTAAATGCTGTAAAAAATAAACCGTAATGGAAAGTAATAATAAATTGCGAAAGAAAAAATACGGAATAACCGTGAATTTGTGGAAAATCCGGTACAAATTGTTAATATTCACTGACAATTTGGCCGTTATTTAAGAAAATTTCCTTGTAAAAATCCGGTAACTCCCGTTAATTCTAAATTGTTAAACAATTTAGAAAACAATTTCGGGAATTTAGGGGAGTTAGTTTCTAATACCATTATTTTTCAACCTCGGAAAAACTGAAAAAGTTTGGCAAAGTCAATACACGAAGTAAATATAAGTTTATTTATGGATGGATTCTATTGAGACAAAATGGAGCCTATACATAAACTTCACACGCAAACTCAATGTCTGTCATTCAATACATAGGTCTATCGGAGTTATGGTGGGGTCCCTATCGCTTTTTTAATTAATAATATATAAATTAATACTTGCATAAATTAAAGAAGTTTAGATAATCTTCTTTGTAAAAGATAACAAGTGGCTCCCAACCATGTACAATAAATAAAATACTCTGGCGACATTTATAAATAACACGCACGCCGATACTATAGCATTGCATAGGCTTATGCTGACCTGCCGCTGGTGGCCAGCGGCCGAAGGGGTGACTGCGAGGGGGGGTGGGGTTCACACCGGGCGTGTCTAATTGTGTGCAAAGTATCAGATTCCTTGTTCGTTATAACGTGAAATGTTAATTGTTCAAGTTGGTGGATGTTCCATGGGCCTTAGGTTTTATATTTGAACATAATAAAGTGTTAGTGAAACACCAACCGCGAGCGAATACGGGAAAGAATTTTAAAAACAAAATAACAGCATGCACTGTCAACATGAACTAAGTTACGCGCCACAAGCATAGGCCTATAGCTGGATTAGCGTAGATACGGGAAGGAAAAACTTGCCCATTTTGGGCCTTTTTCCCTGGATTTAACAACTGTTAGTAGCCTGCGAAGAACTTCATGCAAAGAAAATCCAAAAAACATATGCACCAAGTAACACCAGAGAAGTTTTTACTCTTGTCGATGCCTCTACATGTATATGAGTATAGCACTTCACGATATCATCATGCTCTCGTTAAGGCGTTATGGAAAGTAACAAACCAGCTTGTAACAAAAAAAGCCCGTAATAGTCGGCTTGAGTGGCGTGGCCCCAAATTAACCCTCCATCTCCTTCGTGACGGTCGTGACCTGTCCACACTTCAGGCTTGCGTTCGAGCAAATTAATACCATCGTGGAACGCTGTATTCATCGATTTGCTTGCAGGCCGGCCTTGCAAACGCTCGCTATAAATGTATAAAGTCCTTACATTCCAGCAAGAAGTGGGATACGCTTGCTCAGGACACCAGGCGTCTTGTGTGTCCTCACACCGTACTCAAAACCGGTAGTAAAAGGCTTCTATTTTGGCGACCATCTCTCGGAAACAAGCTCCCTCTCCTTCCGTCATGTCAAATACTGGCAACTTTCCGGTCTCTTTAAAGGGCAATTATTGATATTGATGTTGCTTGTTTATTGATTAGGTTCTCTTATCATTCTGTTGTCAAAGGATAGTGAATAGTTTGTCTTTGTAGAGCGCTTTTAAGGACCTGCCATATGCCATGGAGAGTATGTATAGTTATAGTATAGTATATAGTATAGTATAGTATCCCCCCCACCCACCCCCCACAGAGTATGAGAGGAGTCCCTAATTAAATAGGGTTTTCACCATTTCCGAGTCTAAATTTGGAGATCAATTTATACGGTTGATCATTAAAAAATATTAAAGAACACCGCACCCCTTTCCTTACCTCTGTATAATACTGTTTTTTAGCAAGATCTACACCAACCATGATCCTTATTGCTAGGAAGTTACAAAATCTCCAATATTTCTACCCTGTAAAGATACGCATCAATTTGATTCAATTGTTGAATTTCAAGATTTTTTCATGCTCATTTATCAACGAAAAAGCTTACCAAGCTTTTTCAGAATCTCAAAATGTGCAGCTAAAAGTGGAAAAAAGTGCAGTGACAGAAAATATAGCATGGACGCGATTGGAGGAGAGGAACAAGGGGATAAAAAAGAGGAGGAGACGCCAAGGACACACCACGACAACCACAAGAAGCACGAACACCAGCCACGCATGCACAAGACACACACGAACGAACACACATATACAACCACACAATACACGATCACACACACACCACACACACCAAACATACATACCCACACACACACATGGGCACCACTGTTCTGTCCCGTGACTTTAATAGGGGCTTCACATTGATAGAACCTTTTACAACCTTTTCTACAAAACAAATACCGGGTTCAAAGAACCCATGTGTCGCCCGTCGTAATGAGGGTGAATGGGGATAAAGGTCAATGAGGTCAACCAAGATAACATGAAATCATCCAACCACATGTGACACAACTAAGACCATGGTTATCCAAGTGTCATTAAAATTGATCAAACAAATGTGAAAACATTAAGCAATTGCTAAATCGACCTTTTTTGGGGCCATGACATCTAATGACATATGATTGACCTTTGACCCACTTCTGAGAGAGGGTAAACTGGTGGGCACTACCCAAGGCCTATATAGGCAAGGTCAGGAAAATGTGGAAACAAAAACAGGCAATTATGTTTAGGGTTAAAATTTGAGTTAACATTTTTACCACAGGTACACACTCCAGAGAGACACACTACCAAAGCAATCTTACACCACTGGCGAGTGCAAATTGTGTAGAATGTTTTTCTAGGGAGTGTGAACTGCCGCACTATGAGAGACTGCGATTTATCCGTATTGAAATATGTTTTTACACAATTTGGCACTCGACGACCCTCTTATGTTCCTCTAGCAGATGGACACATCAAAAAAGAATCCTGGCACTTGCTATGTTTCCAAAACCAACTGGGACAAAAAGATCAAAAAACACATTATTGTGTATTAACAAATCATTAAAACTGAAGCCTGATTCCTTTCCAATGTTGACTGAAAGATACAGTTCCCTTCTAAGAAGGGGAATGCCCCAAATTACCATAATAACACCCTAAAAAAGAGAAATGGTCCGAACGTGACCCCAGGTCACACCCTGTCGGACCTAAGCTCTTCCTTAATTTCGTTTTGGCTCAAACCACAGGACGACGTTGGAAAATATCATGCTGTGGGGCGGGCCGGAAGCGGGAAGTCAAAATTGGAAAGGAAATTAGGCATCAGTTAAATGATTTATAAAACATAAGTGTTTTTGAATAAATAATTACACTGAACTGATTTTCCTTTACACAATGTTGATGAGATTAGATGCATTAAACCCCCGTGACATGAATAATTTCAACCAACACCAGACTAGCACACTCAGTCGGAGGTGGAGCTGATATTTTTTCCCAGAGCAGCCACGGATGCCAGTCAAAGTAATAGACCAAAAACGCCAGAGCCCAAACACACATGAAATCTAGATTCCAAAATCAGGGAGCCAATAACTCACCTAGACAGTGGTGTACACCAGGGGTGAGTAGATACCTCAGACTTTATATGTGATTTTAAAGAACGGCCAAGTTTTTTGGAGGATAGCCAGAGTCGCGAATTCGCCGAGAGAACCCACATAAGAATAGGCGAGATGGGTAGTTTAGAGTCTCCGACAGAGCACTGGTAGTGCGAAGTAGGCACGGGGACACCAGGGGGGGGTGGGTGCCCGACCACCCCCCCGGGGCAAAGGCGGAGGACAAGGCCTCACCGCTCGCTTAATCATCTATGAACTGAGCCCTCGCTTTCGGCATTGTATAATGCGAGCAGTTCGTCTCGTAGAGGCTACAGCCATGCACGCCAGATGGTGGACTTTTATGCTCATCTCCTAGCTTGGACCCGCGTAAAAAGACGCAGGGCAAAGAGGCCCCCCAACCCAAAAAAGGGGGAGCGGGACCCCTAGGAGGGGTCCGATCACAGCACCACAGAAGAACCCGCGGAGCGAGGCCCGGGGGAGCTACAAGGTTGAGAGACTGAATGACGGCTAAGGAGCCCCCAGACCCGTGGAGGGCTGAGAGAAAATCCGACCTGACCCGGAGGGAAGAAGCACAAGGAGAATGAACATCTCCGAGCTAAATCCAGCGGGAAAGGGACCCGAAAGCGGTAATAAAGGCGAAGACGGGCTTAGCGCGACGCCGCACCCAAGGACGATTGGGGGCTGCGCCAAGAGGCTCGCCGATAGAACTCAGAGTATCGGGTCAGAAACACGGCAAGCCGTGCAGGAGTCACTGGAACGAACCAACGTCAACGAAGGGCGAACGAAACAACCTATGCTGTGGTAGGCTGAGCCAGGACCGAAGAAATACAGAGCGGATGATCGGGAAACAAGCCAACAAAGGCCTCAAACCCCCCATAAGCGAGAACCCCAAGCTCCAACCAACGCCACGGAATGTCACAGTAAGGAGGTGGAGGGACGATTCAGGCCTCGACTCGGCAGTAGACAGCAGAAAACCACCGAGGACAAAGCAAACGAAAGGCAGACCGACGCAAAAACCGGAAGCCGCCAGCACCAGCAACCGGGCAAACCGCAAGAGAAGTCAAATGCATAGATTAATAATAAACGAGCACTCCCCCAGGTCGGGCCAGCACGTCAAAACCTTGGCACCAAAAAGTAGACAAAAAGGGTGGGTAAACCACGAGAAGTCTATCCAGAGGGGGAACCCAGAGCTAGCTAGGCAGAAAACACGAGTCGAGCCCCGAGAGGCGACCCGCAGTCGATGCGATCAATAATGCTTGGGGAAGCCGAAGCAGAAGCCAAACCAGTGGTGGACTGTAAGCAGAGAGCAGGTGACAAACGCAGTAGAAGGACAGAAGGAACCTAACATGCGGCAACTTCTGGACCAAACGACAGAACTGATCGAGAGGCAAGATAAGGAAAGCCGTAGCCGAACAACGGCTACGGGCCAAAGGATACCACCAAGAAAAGGAGCCGTGGACAGCACAGCGGCCTCGACACAAGATCTCCCGAGGAGAAGAGAGGAGTGAGAGAGCCACCGGAGGAGAGTGAACCCCAGAAGGGCGAGAGGGAGGTCCCGCAACAAAAAGGAGCAAACGGATCGAAAAAGGGCAATAACCAACTCGGTCAACCCAAAATCGAGCGTGATGTGAAACATCGGAGGAATACCTCACAACAAGGGATTACGCCCCAGGGGCACCCTGGGATGGGGGACCCTGCTTGCAGAAGCTAGACACGTACAGAGAATGGGCGCATTAAACCCCGGGAATACATCAAGGCTGATAGGGCTTCCACGACAGGGCCAGGCGACATGCCAGCCAGGGGTGAAGCCACTCAAAGCTCGGCCCGCCCGTTAGGGGAGCCCCGCAACGAGCAGCACTTGGCCAGACCAGAGAAACCACCGGACCTACGGCATCCCGGAGGGGAGGCCCGAGAGCCAAGGCGGCGCGACATCCCCGCAAGTGAGAGGGGACAAGGTCGCGGCGCGAGAGTTGAAAGTCAAAACACCCAGGGAAGGTGGACAAAACACCTGACCGAGCAACAGCTCCCGTAAGAGGAGACCAGATGTTGTGGTTAAGCCCGGAATCAACGCCAACGACGCGATAACACGGGCCACCCGAAAATCAACGCGATGACGGCGGAATAAACGGGCCAACCCTGCGCGAGCCCCTACGGGAGGAGACGCGGGCATAGGTTGTATGGATGGTATCCAATAACCCAAGACCACCACCTCCGAGAAGGTGAGACGCTATAAAAAGGGAGGATACATCACGCCCGAAGACGGGGAGGGCAGCCCCCCAAAGTCCCGGAGCCGAGCTATTACAACCCGCGAAGAGAGATTATAGCGTCATAGGCTAAGCACGGGCACGCGGCGCGCCCTGGAAAGGGCATGCTGCCAGGCCTGAACTGAGCCACCCGTGGAGGCAAGCCCCGAAGGCTTACCCCACGAGGGCGCCGAAACGGACAACACCCACGGGGGTACCCGTAACAGCGGAACCGGAGCGGGAACCAGTGCTGGACGACCGCACCAGTACACCGCCCCCGGAACCCCCCGTGAGCGGGGCCAACATGGCGAAGCGCTGCGCGCCCCACCTTGCCCGTGAAGGCCTAGTAGAGCATGCAGCACGAGCCAGATCAACCCCGCTGGCTAGCAGGCTAGACATGCGGGGGGTAGCAAGAGACGGCGGACCGAGGGGAAACTAGCGCTGGACAAACCGCACCAGTAACCACACGGTACCCAGCGTGAGCGGGGCCAACCTAGCGAAGCGCGCGCGCCCCACCTGCCGTGAATGCCCGGTGAAGCATGCAGCACGAGCAGATTAAAACCCGGGGGGGCTAGCAGGCTAGCCATGCGGGGCGTGCCGTACCGGCTGGGACCGTAGAGGGAAACTAGCGCGGACGAAAAAACCGCACACAGGTAACGCGCATGGTACCCCACGTGAGCGGGGGCCAACCAGGCGAAGCGCTGCGCGCATCACCTAGCCACGGAAGGGCTGGGGAAGCATGCAGCCACGAGCCAGAGCGCACCGCGTGGCTAAGCAGGCTAGCCATGCGGGGAGCAGTGAGCATAAACCGGGATTGCTGTATGATTTCCTGTCTGGAGCTCCATTGGTAGCGGGGCGCCGAGGGGGAGAAACCCACCTCAGGGCTTGCCGAATCAAGCCCCGAGACGGTACCACGGCCAGGCGGTCGCAGAGTCGCGGGACTCCTAAACAACGAGCGCAGGTGTCAATTACTACGATGGATCGCCCGAGAAAAAACCCGGGCGTCACCATAGCCAACACACTGCTACCGGACGGACTGCACCCGCCCAATCCCACAGGGAAAGGGCTGAGCAGACCCGCAGCCTGCACCGATAATGCAACGAGCTAAATCAGGCGGGCCAGCGGCCGGCAGCGTGCTAGTCAGTCAGGCCCGAGGGGAGGCGGCAGATTAGCATGCTCTGTTGTACCAGGAAGTCCGCAGCCGCCCAAAAAATCCGAAGGAAAAAGGCAGAGAAGACCGCGCTAAGGGGGGCCTGCACCGGAGAAAGCCCTAGGGCTAGACCAGGGAGCCAGCGGCCGGTAGCCAGGTAGAAGGGCGGAACTCCGAGAGAGAACCGGCCATACTAAACACGCAATGAAGTAGACGAAGCTTACAACACCTTCAGGTGCTCCCAAAGCAGCGGGGCCGCATTGGAAGAACCTCGGACGGAGCCCGAATTACACCCCCCCCTTTACCTAAGCGAAACAGGTAGACACGGAAACAGTGTTCAATGGGGAACATTGAAAACGAGAGGCCACCGCAAAGGAACGCGCACCAAACGGAGCAACCGCGAAGCAAGGCACGTAATGAACGCACGGAGAAAGAGGGTCGCGGGGCGGCGCGGGGTGAAGCGAGCCAGGTGGGAGCGCGGTCGGAACGCAAAACAAACAAAGAAAAACGAATGCGTTGCCGCGGTAATACCCGGCCTGCCAACGGGCGGGAGACAAAGATACCGTGCGGTAACAAAGTCACACACGGTAAAGAATTTTCCAAAGTCAGTTTTCACATATTTTATAGAATACAACCAGCATAAGAATAAATAATAGACACACTCACCCAATAGAAAACTGTTTTATGATAGATGATAACTACAAGAAACAGAAAACAGGCTCACAAGAAGCAAGGCATCCAAAGCACGAGACACACGTTCGGGCAAATGGCGCTTGTTTACCTTATTTTACCGCTACAACAGATCACATGACCGCACCGGAGGCAAAAAAGGATACACCAATAAAAGCTCTACGAGGGTGTAAAAGGTCGCCGTTTAGTTCCGCCAAATAGTGAGTGATGTGAGTTTAAAATTTAACACAAACTCACACAATGGGTTATATCGTGTCATTACATTGGTCATTTAAAATTTAAATATCAAAAAACAACGGCAATATTAAAACGCATTTCAATTCAAATTACAATAACAATTACAAAACGGATTACCACATCATACAGTGATGAACCAGAGCATAACTATCCATGTATAAAACAAGATAAAACAAATAATTGCAAAGATACACTGAGAAAACATGCAATATAAACCAAGTTCAAAATGATATACTGATAAAAGTTATAAAGATAAACATCATAGACCGATGACAAAGGGTAATCACTCATCCGTGTACCAAGCAAAAACTTCAAACTTCCAAATACAGATAATCGACAATCACATCAGAACATGCAAACATGAGATCCCCTTCACAGACCAAATAGATGGTCTCATTACATGTACATTTTATAATAGGCTTCCAATACACTTGGGCATTATGCCCAAACAGATAGATTTTAAATTACATCAACAATTATTACAGTACAAACCACTAAGAACCATGTAACTTTTACTAGTACAAAAAAAGTAGGTGCGTCTTACCTATGTACAAATGTAATGATAAATTGTTTGTTTTTCATGTAATTGAGTTTAGCTACATGTACGTTAAACGAGTAAATACAACAGAAAACACTTAATAATACAATACACAGTCGATATCATCACACATTTATAATTAATCCTAACATTTAAAATACAACCCGTCTGTTCAACATAACAGACGAGTTGCCCTTTAGTCGCCTTTTACGGACATGCAGGGGAACCACATCGGGCCAATTCTTAACCCCGAACACGCAGGGGGGACCCATTAGTCGCCTTTTACGACATGCAGGGGAACACATCGGGCCAATTTCTAAAACCCGAACCCGAGGGGGGCCCTGTCCAAATAGAGACGTATAAACCAGTATAAACCAGTATAATATCCAGATAGTATTGGTATAGAGTAGGGAGTATTCGTATGAGACGACAAACTAGTCCAGTATCAAAAATCTCAGATAATTTTGCTGCTAATCACAGAGTGCGCTGTACACGCGTCCGTTTTGTTTGGCGGCCAAAAAACAGAATTGAGGAAGAGTGATGGTCGACAGGGGGTGACAGGGGCCACTGGTCGAGGTCCAATTCTCTTTTTGGGGTGCCTAAAATGGTTATTTTGCGGGCATTTCACTTATCAGAAGGAAAATGAATATATTTCAGCAAACAATGGTGTAAAGGAAATCAGTTCAGTGTAATGATTTACATATGCTTGTACTTCACTTACAATTGTGAATGTAAGGTGGCAAATGAGTAGTGTCTTGCCCAAGACACAACACACTTGGCCTTTGATGGGATTTGTGCGCCATGTATTAGGATAAAAACTCAATTTATCTTTCCTGAGTCAATGGCTACTTGAATGGTTCTTCAGGTGACTATGTACTCTGAGAACCAAGTTCAGAGGCCAACAAAAAAAGACTTGGGAAAAGAGTTACATTGACAAGGCATTTGTCAAATGCCAGCTATTGCATTTTGAACGTCTCCACGACAAGATAAAACCTAGAAGTCTCAGAATGATATTTGCTTGTCGCATCCGAGCGGATTACATAAGAATGGAGTATTATATACAGAATCACAATGGTTTAAGATCATCTGTGTCAACTCAGAGAACTCTGCCAGTTTTTTTAATATAGCTTATCTTTTACCTTGCACTGCTCCAATTTTTCTCTTGCATCGCAACCTGTGGTCCAATACTAGCAATAAGATCACTCAGCCTATTGAGAAGATCTGCTAGGGAGCCCAAAAGCTCCTCTGCTTTAGTGCCAAATCTTGCCTTTTCCAAGTTACTTCTCTAAGTAGCAGTCTTAAGTTCCTTGGCTGTTTCTTGTAACCTGTACATCAAATTTGGTAAGGCGATGAATATTTTACATATATCCAGTAATACATTTTTTTTATTTTTGATGCTGTATCGGATGAACTGTACTGCATAATGTCCTTCCCTCATCTTTATGGATATTTATATCAGGTCCTAAAAACATTCTTGTTAATTACCTCTTTCAACCCTGTAATGAACAATTTTGAACACTGAGGCTGGTATTCTCAATGGGAGTTTAAAAACCAAGGTGTGTCCTACATGAGTGACCCTTTTCCTTTTCAACATATCTAAGGGTTGCTATAACAGGTGAGAAAATTCCTCATGATGGACCGGAAAGGTCCATCCATGAGGAATTTTCTCATACATATTTCAACGTTCAAAGTATGTTGAAAGAACAAAAAGGTCCATCCCATGTATGAATAACCCTGGTTAAACCCAGGTTCTAGAGGATACTCCCTTTAGTTCACGGTAGTCACCTAACGAGGCCCAGATCACTAATCATTATCTTGGCACCAATCGATTAGCAGTAGCACTAATTAGATTGCTGCTTTTAATGATAATGATGTGATGTGCTTTGGACTATGAAAACAAGATGTTTAATTATATTAATAATGTTTTTTTTAAAGGTCCATGGCCCTATCGCTAATAACCTCGTCCCCAGGGACCCAGAATTTACCGGAAGTGGTCAAAAATTTTATGTCAGAAGAAAGCTACTATTTTACTCATTTACCCTGTGAAATCTTAGGGCTAAAGGATGTTTTTTTGGATGTTATGAGCAAAAATGTGCCCTATTTTGGTTGACCAATATTATCTTTACACAGTATTCAATGGGACTTACAAAATGAGTTTTTAGCTCCCATATCAAAACAGATTGAAATATCAGCGTGGAACTTTAGAGATCAGGTTTTGGGGTCAAGGTCATTCAATCAAGATGAAAACTTCATATAATTACATGGGTAAGAGACTCTTTGGTCTACCTCTCCTTGTTACACCACACCAAATAGTGCTGTTTTAAACTAATTCCCTAACCAAACTTGAAATATCTGGCAAAAATATCCCAAATATACCTTTCATTTTGTCCAGCAATGAGTTGACCTCTTCTTCAATTGGTTGGCATGCTTCTGGTTCCAGGCAGATCCTCCAACAGAACTGGCGGCTGCTTGTGCCTTGGCAAGTTTAGCACATCCTTCAGTTGCCTTCTCCATCTGCACACCTGAAAAAGTTAATATGTACAAATTGAAGATTAAAAAATTTCCAGGCAATGGACTTCCAACTTTGCTTGGTTTGGGTAGGCGTGTGCGGCACAAACCGCTGAACTGGGGACTTGAGAACTGGAAATTTGCGAAGATTTAGTCTTCAAAACTGAAATTTAACCATTTTTTTAATCAAGAACTGAATTTAGAGAATGTGGAGCCAAAAAGGAAAAGATGTAAATTTCCCAAAATTTTGGCTAAAGAGCTTACATTTTGGAGTTTTAAAAAATGGAGCATGCTTGATTGGGTCCAAAGGACATGAGAAGCATGAACTGATGGTCTTGACCATCACACATACCCATAATGCCATTTAAAGTCAGTACCCCCCCCCCCCCCCAGCCCACAAGCTCGAAACACAATATATTTTAATGTTCAAGTCTGGAATTAACAGATATGCTAATTACCAACTTCATTGCCACTGATAAGCATCCTAATTACTAACCTTAACATAAATCCAATTTAGCTTCAAGCTCCTCATTCCCAGCACCCTGGGACACCGAGCATGGAAGACATTCCTCAGCTTGCACAATGACTTCTGTAGCCTCCTGCAAGGCACATGGTAGTCTTGCACTTGGCGGACCGAGTTCCCTCAGCCCATGTTATCTATATCTGTCTGTTTTCTGGTGTTGTCCAAGAGTTTTTCCAGCAAGTTGAGTTTGTCTTCTATGGCTTTCTTGCCACTGGGATTACCTTGCTTATGTAAAGTGTCAGCATTGGGTTTCAGAGCCTCTAGTTCTCTTCCTTGAGCATCCAATGTTTCAATTATTTCCTGAAAATCAAGAATATTGCATAATAATTAGACTTTAAATGAAAGTATGGGTCTTCATTTCTGACCATTTGAAAAACGAACTGCAGTATACAGAGTGTCCCCTGTTCCAACAAACCCAGGAACACATTGCACATTTTGAAAATTTGGATTTACACAATCATTAACAGCCAATATTTATGAGCCAGATTAATTTCTTTTATCATATTTGGTTCTTTAGAGATGTCAAATTCTGTACTGACGGTCTTTATGATTTTAACCTGGGCAATTATAGAAGAAAAAGAATACGAGGTACGTGTCTGATCCATTATCAAATACGATACCTGGTAGATTGGCATTGTCTTTAGCTGCACCCATACTACTAGGTGGCTCATACACTCCTCTCTCATTAGCATTTTCAAGAGCGCCCTATTTGTGCTGCCTTGCTAACAAAATCCTGCCACCTGTCCAAACCATCTTCCAGTTTTTCTTCCATTTCCTTAGCTGACAACATTGTGTCTGAGAGGGCAGTGTTTTTGAGTTGGGTAAGCTCTCGTTTAGTCGTTCTTTCTCAGCAGATGACACAGAAGGTGTAATTTATCTGCTAGTTGTGATAATTCATCAAGCTTGGAAGTGTAAACTGGCTCTCTGGCAAAGAAATCCTGCAATGTGAATTTCAATAATTACATCATTCTTGTGACCAATCTGGGCTACTTCATACTCTTCATTTTTTCATTCATTATTATTTCCACATTTCCTGAATAGTTTCAGCTAGAGGCCAGGATGCAAAGAAAAAACTAAAGTCAGTTAGTAGTACAGTGGTTCATACAGCAAAAACAATGTAAACCACTTAAATTACATTACTAATTTTCAAGAAATTTCCACATATCTGGTATGAATTGAACACAAACTTTCTGCAAAATGGAATGGAATAATCCACCTTTTGTCTACAGAAGCAGATGCATTTAACAAGGCGGTTCTCGAACCACAAAGTCCCCCGCTCGTCGCGCAGGAGGAAGTACATAACTTAGGGAGGTTGTCATGGAACCAGAGAGGCTCCTACCATAACAGTTTTCAATAATTTGGATGACCCCAGATGACCTTGGTTTCATGACCATACAACCATGCATAGTGATTTGACCCAGATGACCTTGGTTTCATTACCATACCAACCATGCATAGTAGTGATTTGACCTTGGATGACCCCACATGACCTTGAAATGACCTTCAAAATTTTCGGCACTGAATATTGACCGCACACACCAAGTTTCATCATCCACCACATGTTTAGAGATTTGACCTTGGATGACCCCACATGACCTTGAAATGACCTTCAAAATTTTCGGCACTGAATATTGACTGCACCCACTAAGTTTCATCATCCTACCACATGTTAGAGATTTGACCTTGGATGACCCCACATGACCTTGAAATGACCTTCAAAATTTTCGGCACTGAATATTGACCGCACACACCAAGTTTCATCATCCACCACATGTTTAGAGATTTGACCTTGGATGACCCCACATGACCTTGAAATGACCTTCAAAAATTTTGGCACCGAATGTTGAGCACCCCACCAAGTTTCATCATCCACCACATGTTTAGAGATTTGACCTTGGATGACCCCACATGACCTTGAAATGACCTTCAAAATTTTCGGCACTGAATATTGACTGCACCCACTAAGTTTCATCATCTACCACATGTTTAGGGATTTGACCTTGAATGACCTCACATGACCTTGAAATGACCTTCAAAAATTTTGGCACCGAATGTTGAGCACACCCACCAAGTGTCATCATCCTACCACAATTGGACAAGGTTATATGAATTTTTGACCACATTTGACCTTTGACCCATGACCCATCTCCGAACTCATCCGCCGCCTACTTAAGCGACATATATGGTGCAAAGAGGGACCACCCATACTTGCTTAGATCAAAAGATATCGTGTTGACAAGGTTTATAGCAATTTAACCCTATTTTTTACCATATTTTGACCTCATTTGACCTTTGACATGACACATGACCCATTTCGGTTCCCACCCAACGCGTATGTGGGATACATCTATGTTGCGAAGATGGACACCCACACTTGCTTAGTTCCAAAGATAGCGGTGGGACCCCACACACACGCCCACACGGACGGGGAGCATTTCTATAGTCCCCCTTCGCCAACAAAAGTTGGCGGGGGACCAAAAATAGTAAAATATTGCATAGTGAACATAAATCTCTTTTGTCTGAAGAAGCAGATGCATATTTAAACATTTCTAAAAATAGCATGAATACTGCATAGTGAACATAAATCTCTTTTGTATTAAAATTGATATCATGCCCATGATATGAAGAGAGCAAATATACCTTATGGTCTTGGAGTTGTTCATGTCCCTTGTCATAGTCAACTCCTTCCCCTGCCTCTTGAAGTCTTTTCCCTGCCTCCTCTAGCCAATCCTTGACCTCTGAACTTAGGTACTTCACCTCTTCCCTCAATGCCACAGCCTCCTCCAGTTGCTTCTGCTTCTCCTTGGTGTCATGGAGAAGTTCCGAGTGTAGCACATCCATTTTATCCAGTTTTTTCTTGGAGCTCAGGAGGGATAGGTTCCTGCATTTCCGCATACTTGGCATTGGCATTGATGAGAGGGCCTGTGCTTTTTGCAGGTTTTCATCAATTGTTGGTTGTAGAAGCTGCAGCAGAAAAAGAGACAAATAGTTTACAAGATTAATTAAACAGAACAGCATCAAAAGTAGTTTACTGTAGGAATCATCGGATACAGTGTCCTGGATAAATTTGGTTGAGAATTGGATGGTGTGTGGGTAATGACAAAAAGAAAACTGATGAAAATTTTAGTTTTTCCCAAAATGTACTTTTGAGATATTTCAATTTTTTATGGTTTCAACTTCCCATAGATTTTGACTGATTTTGGCACGTACAAAATAGACAAAATTGCTGAATACCTATGTTTTGTTATAATTTTTATCTGAAGTTATCAATTTGATAGAGATCTAAGAGCCACTGATGCAAGCATAGGCATCTTGGGAGTCATTTGAATAATTTTTTTTTGCTATAATCAATTGCGTTAAATTTTGACAATTTTGTGAAAAAATCATCTTTGAGGATTCCACTTGATTACAGCATGCTAATTGTTATTCAATTTGAAATTCAGTGTGGACCTTCATCTTTTGGGGAATTAAGAGAGGTTTTGCAGATTTTTCAGTTACGCTGTGCTGAAAAGCTTGAACTGTCCTCTGCGAGCACAGCATTATACGCCAATGTGTAAAGTGCCTGCAAAATGGAACCAATAATGGAACTTAGACACATGGATGAGTCACTCTCAACTTCCAATGAGATAAAGTATTAGATATGGATTACAATCATCTCACCCCATGTTAAGTTGAGCAGCATTTGCTTGGCTTGTAGGCATCCAATTGGTTCATTGGATTGTCATGGCAACCTTGGGCTCTTTCAGCCAATCAAGGACACTTGTCCACTCTTGTCCTAATGTCTCTTTCTCTGTAAAACAGGTTCCTTTCAGCAAGCCTTGTTTTTGTCTCAGTTCTCTGCCATACTGTTGAAGATCGTGCTGAGTTTGTTGCAGGTGCTATGACAATAGGAGATCTGTCTGTCTGGAGCTGACTCAGAACATCTGGCTTGGCTGTCCAACTTCATTTGAAAATGTCTTAGCTTCCAAGTATCTAAACCAAATTCTGGTAAAAATTGTGACATCAGTGGACAATTTGTAGAAATCATGAAATACACCTTGAAATGTTCATTACCAAGGGAATTTTAATAGTGTAAGAACTACACTAACTGTGCGTTTGCATAATTTTTTTCAGTGATCACTGGCGGTACCGGTTAAGTACACAAGATATTAAAACTTGTTATATTCTCCCCTAACAATCACATTTTACACCCATTTCACTTCCTGGGTAGAGAGAGACAAAAAGACACTAACTCCAAACCCTCAGATTATCTACTAGATTATGTGCCCTTAAACAGTTCATTAAATAAAGAAATACACTGTAAAGCATTGTGAAAGGTACTATTTTATCCAGTCAAACCAAATATGTTTGGATAGTTTCCCGTCAGGTTGTTTTATCACTATGGCTACAGGTTACCTTGAATAATTATTATGAATTTCTATTAGATTAATTTTGCTCTTAAATAGCACATACCTGACATTTGCTAAGTTTATCTTCTATTGGCCACAACCAGTTGTTCAGTAATGGCATTCATTAGCACATGTCTCAAGGCGGTCTTGTAACTCCTTTCACGCTATCCATATAGTCCTTTCTTGACTTTAGAGCACTGTGAGAGTTGGACAAGGAGTTTCTCGGCTGTTAAGGAGGTCTTTGTAGGTGGGGTCTAGCTCTGTTACTGTCTTCATGGTCTATGGCCAATGGTTTCATTGCCTTCTTGTTGTTTAGGAGTTCCTCCATGTTGGGCTGAATTTCCAGTAATGTTCTCACTTCTGTAAGAAAACCAAGTAATTGGGTTAAAATATCTAGATGGAATGTTAGGCCATTACATTGAAGTGCTTCTCCAAATCCTAACACCAAGGAAAAAACATTGGGTGATATGATATTGTTTTTAATCAATACTGGAATACAGATCAAAATCCAGAATTGAGCACTTTCAGATAAATCCCAGCAAGTGTCCCCACAGGGATTCCAACCCGGGAAATTCGCACCCAGGCAGCACCATAACCACTTAAATCCATGCTCTCCTCATGTAAGTATACCTGCTCATTCTACCTTTTTCATATATTCAAGGTGTCATTTTGTATCAAACTTCTGATTCTGTCATGTTTTGTTCGTAGTCAATCAGATTCATCATCACCTACGTACTCAATGAATTCATTGAGTTGTTCTTGAGTTTCTTCAGGGTTAAGGCATAGGGGCCTGTCCAGTGATGAGGCAACTGTCTGGCATTCTGTATCTTCTCTACACTCAGCAATTCTGTCCCTCATACACCGATCTCTGTTGGATGGCATTCTCAAGAGATGCTTGTTTGTCTGTGGCATCAGATATCACCCTGAACAGTATGACGATGATGCATGTGAAATTCACAGAATAAAGTTTAGCGCCTAAGTTGTGATTATAAAAAGATCCATTCGGTTTCCTTGAGGTATTTGCAACACGATTAGTAGACTTCCTAAAAACTCATTCAGGATCAGTTCAGTAACAAAATCTATACACCGTATTCATAGGACGTCAGCCACCAGACATGTTGGTGGAACAAGATGCATTACATTCCAGGACTACAATTACATTAAGCTGTCGCAATAGATCCATGTTTAGCGGAGCACAGGGATTCATTGAAAGTTGAATGTATTGTAGTACTGGAAGGCGTATATCTGTCCCACCAACATGGCTGGGTATTGAATACGGTCTATAGCAGGAAAAACTTTCTTGGTTGTGACAAAAAAAGTAAAGTTGAAACATGCAAATTTAAGGTGTGAATCCTTTCCACAATTGGAACGATTCGCTTAAATTATATTCAAGAATGTAAGTACACATCTGTCCAATTGTCCAACAATAATGCATTGACCCAAGCAAGACCTTTGACCTCCAACCTCTAGACATCCTACAGGAACTAGATATATTAAAGGTTTATGAAGCAATTTTGAAAAGATACACCTATTTCTTTAATAAAAGTACCATTAACTTTTGGGAAAATCTGAACTATCACCCCAAATGGAACTGGTTAGAGGACCTTTGCCCCTAACTTGGTGACCACATCTTAATACACAGTTTCATCAAATTCCAATCAGTGTTACGAATAGAAAAGATCAGTTCAAGTACAGGGTAAATATTTGATCACACAGGACAACACACACATCCCACACATGACAACGATTCCTAATGTGCTTACTATTTAAGTTAAAGCATTTGGAGCAATCAGAGCATTTTTTAACAATCAATATCCCTAAATATACCTGTCAAAGAGTTGTTGTAGGTTATGCATCTTATGCACCTTATGCAGCCTTGTTATCTCGGCAGCAAGGTCCAGTAGAATCTCTTTTCCATTGCTCTGGACGATGCTACAATATTTACATACACATCACAGTCATCACCAAATCCTGCAAATGCAAAAATGTGAACCAAAATAAAGTTTCCGATACAAAAAAAATTTTAAACACTACAAAGGTAACATATGCCTTACTAGATAAAGGGCTACCTAAGCAAAAACAGAGTACATGAAGAAAGATGTTCCTTTCAGATAAATTTAAGGCACTTAATGAAATTAATACTTATAAATAATCAGTTTAAATATATGCAAAAATACAGCAAGAGAACTTGCGAGAACCCCCTGGCAAGAAGGCAGCATGGAACATGATCTCAGATGACCTTTGACCTTGTCCATGACCGTTGAAATTAATCCAAATGAAGAAACCTTCTAATCACCTTACCCCACTAAGTCTGTTGAGGGTTGTGAAGCCAATAAGCTGAGCATCATTCAACCAGCTTTCTACTTTGGCTCTGTATGTGTTACCTGTTGATGTTTCAAGCGGTGTCGCATGGCAGATATAGGACACTGTAGGTGCTGGGTTGTGAAGCAATAGGCTGGGCATCATTCAACCAGCTTTCTACTTGGCTCTGTCTGTCTACCTGTGATGTTCAAGCTGTGTTGCATGGCCAGATATAGGACCTGTAGGTTGATGGTTGTGAAGCAAAGCTGGGCATCATTCACGGATTTCTACTTTGGCTATGGGTCTGTTTACATGTGATGTCAAGTGTGTCTGGAATGGCAGATATAGGACACTGTAGGTTGATAGGTTGTGAAGCAATAGGCTGGGCATCATTCAGCCAGCTTTCTTACTTGGCTCTGTCTGTTTACTGTTGATGTCTCACGCTGTGTCGCATGGCGATATGGGACACTGCAAGTTGATAGTGTGAAGCATAGGCTGGGCATCCATCAACCGCTTTCTACTTTGGCTCTGTCTGTCTTACCTGTTGATGTAAAGAGTGTCTGCATGGAAGACATAGGAACTGTAGGTTGATGTGGTGTGAAGCAATCGGATGGGATAATTTCAACCAAGCTTTCTACGTTGGCTCTGTCTGTCTCACCTGTTGATGTTCAGGCTGTGTCTGCATGGCAGAATAGGACACTGTAGGTTATGGGTGTGAGCAATAGGCTGGGCATACAATTCAACCAGCTTTCTACTTTGGTCGTCTGTATTACTGTTGATGTCAAAGCTGGGTCTGCCTGGCAGACATAGGACACTGTAGGTTGATAGGTTGTGAAGCAATAGGCTGGGCATCATTCAACCAGCTTTCTACTTTGGCTCTGTCTGTCTCATGTTGATGTTCAAGCTGTGTCTGCATGGCGATATGGGACACTGACAAGTTGATAGGGTGTGAGCAATAGCGAGGGCATCATTCAACCAGCTTTCTAATGGATGTGACTGTCTTATCTGTGATGTTCAAGCTTGTGTTCGCATGGCAGACATAGGACACTGAAGGTTGATGGGTTGTGAAGCAATAGGCTGGGCATCATTTACCCAGACATTCAATCTTGTCTGGGTCTGCCTTACTGTTGATGTTCAAGCTGTGTCTGCATGGCAGATATGGGACACTGCAAGTGATAGGTTGTGAAGCATAGGTGGGAATTCATTCAACAGCTTTTACTTTGCTCGGTATGTTTCTTACCTGTTGAGGTTCAAGCTGTTTCTGCATGCAGACCATAGGAACTGGAGGTTGATGTGTTGTGTGAAGCAAAGTGGGCATCAGGCAACCAGCTTTCTACTTTGGCCTGTCTGTCTCACCTGTTGATGTTCAAGCTGGTCTGCATGGCAGACATATAGGACACTGTAGGTTGATGGGTTGTGAAGCAATAGGCTGGGCATCATTCAACCAGCTTTCTACTTTGGCTGTTTCTGTCTTAAATGTTGATGTTCAAGCTGTGTCTGCATGGCAGACATAGTACACTGTAGGTTTATGGTTTGTGCAGGCAAAGGCTGAGGCATCATTACACCAGCTTTCAAATCTTGTCCTGTGGTCTGCCTTAACCTGTTGTGTTCAAGCTGGTCTGCAATGGCAGATTGGGACAACTGCGGTTGCTATGTGTTTGTTAAGCAATAGGCTGGGCATCATTCAGCCAGCTTTCTTACTTTTTGGCTCGGTCGTCTTACCTGTTGATGTTCAAGCTTTGTTCTGTGTCTGCATGGCAGATATAGGACACTGTAGGTTGATGGGTTGGAAGCCAAATAGGCTGGGCATCATTAAGCCAGCTTTCTACTTTGGCTGTGTCTGTCTCAAACACCTTGTTGTTGCAAGTTGTTGCCTAGTGCATCAGTTTTTCTACCAGCCTTTGTCTTGATAGCTTGTAGTAGCGCTGATGAGTTGCTGTATAGAATAAAGGCAAAGATTTAAAAGTTCATTCATAATCATAGTACGTTAAAATTTCTTACATGTTACACGTCGATATCCTTCAAGAAAAGGTTATTTTCAAATTTCAGTTGATTCCGATACTGCATTTTGATGTTAAATGTTTATTACACACTGTCCAATAGGTACTGTGTTGTGGAATTTCTGTTCCAGTGTATGGACAGAAAATATAAAATTACACATTTCCCTAAGTAGATGGACTATGCATGTATGTAATGGAATAGGCATGTTAGATTAAGAATGACACCTTGGTCCAATGGTTCAGATGATATAAAAATCTCAACCTATTTTGGTAAGTTGGGAGATAGGCTGTGGATCACAAAATGCCCCTTTACACATGAGGACTCTTGAGAAGGATTTGAAAAGTTAATTTAGTGACTACCTACATATAATAAATTAATAAGATGGCCGCCACAACTGACGGCCACCTGTGTTAGGTGTATGGTTGTTTATTCACATTTTATTGAAAATATGCAACTTTTAACTCATTATATTCATAACCGTCCAAAGGTATACGTGCATTGACCTCATGTTCAATCATCCTGTCAGACTGTAGAGTGATGTGAATTGAAGTTTCTTCCACCAATCCATCCAGACAAAACAGGCATCATCCCATCTGCAGGGATACATAGAGCCCTCCGCAAAACATGGTTGTGGGGCCAAAAAATAATGTACTCTCACTCATCATTTGTTAAACCAGAGCGTGTGAATTAGTTAAAAACACATTATGTTTTATAATCATATAAATGAGGCATGATTCCTTTCCCATGTTGACTGAAATATTATGCATTCCGTTGAGGAGAAGTGGAATACCCCAAAATACCTATTTTAGCACCCCTAAAAAAAGAAAAATGGCGTCCAAACCAGTGACCTCAGGTCACACCCTGTAGGCCATTACTCTTCCCCCAATTCCGTTGATTCAGAGCCCACACGGAAGGAGCATTTAACAGATCATGTTGTGGGGCGGTGTCTGGAAGCAGAGAGCAGGGACAAAGGTCGTTAAGTAAAAGACAGAAATGATCCAAAAACAGGAGGAACTTCTGGGCCGAACGAAAAGTGAGGCGGCAAACAAGTAGACGAGTAGCCGAACTACGGCTACGGGCATAGGATGCCACCGAGAAGGGGCCCGCGGGGACAGCATAGCGGGGATACGACCCACAATATCTCCCGCGGAGAAGAACGTGAAGGAGAGCCACCGGAGGGAGCTACCCGAACGGGCGAGTACCGATAAGGATCACCAAAGCCTCGAGAAAAGGGAGTAGTAAACCAACTCGTCAACCAAAACTCGAGGACGTCAGGAAATGGAAAGAAAAATAATGCTCACAACGGGGGTTACGCCCCAGAGACCTTCCCACCCGGGGAGCGAGGAAGCTCCCAACCGACTTTAAAGACTTCAGGTAACAGGCTTTGACCGACTGACTAGAGGGGATAAAAATCCCAGTCGGAAGTGGGCAGACCACATTCGCAAGGGCTCCCAAGGTCTAAAGACAGGAGCCAGAGAACAACGAATGCGACCCCAGGTCCCCGAGGGTACTAAGGGGGAAAGGCACAAGATCCGTTCGCAAGGCACAGCGGGAACGAACAAACAAGTCCTGCCAAGAACACTGAGAAAGCACCTGTGAAGCGCGTTCTGAGAACCCACCAAAGTAGGGAATACCCCGTCGCGGGGCTTCCCACTAGCAAGCACAGTTGAGACAGAAGGAGTGGCAAGAAAACCCGCATGTGAAGGAAGAACACGGGGGGAGCCTGAAAACCGCTGGAGGGTGGGGAGGGGGGGAACCCCCCTAAGACAGACCCCCGACGAATCGGGAGCACACCCGGGCCTGAAGCCCGTTTCTATTCTACTTTGTTCTACTTACTTGGCTCTGTCTGTCTCACCTTTGATGTTCAAGCTGGTGTCTTCTGGCAACATAGGACACTGTAGGTTGATGGGTTGTGAAGCAATTGGCTGGGCAATCATTCACCAGCTTTCTACTTTGGCTCTGTCTGTCTTACCTGTTGATGTCAGCTGTGTCTGCCAGTGGCAGACATAGGACACTGTAGGTTGATGGGTTGTGAAGCAATAGGCGGGGCATCATCACCAGCTTTCTTTCTAAGTTGGCTTCTGTCTTCTCAACCTGTTGATGTCAATGGCTGTGTCCCTGCATGGCAGATATGGGACACTGCAATTGATAGGTGTTGTGAGCAATAGGCTGGGCATCCATTCAAATCCTGATTCAGCCTTTCACTTTGGCTGGACTGTCTTATCTTTTGATGTTCAAGCTGTGTCTGCATGGCAGCTATAGGACACGTAGGTGAGGGTTTTGAAGCATGGCTGAGCATCATTTACCCCGCTTTCCATCTTGTCTGTGTCTGCCTTACCTGTGTATGTTCAAGGCTGTCTGCATGGCAGATATGGGACACTGCACGGTTGATGGGTTGTGACAGGTCAATAGGCTGGGCATCATTCAGCCAGCTTTTCTACTTTGGCTCTTTCTGTACTTACTGTTGATGTCAAGAGCTGTGTCTGTCATGGCAGATATGGAACACTGTAGGGGTTTGATGGGTTGGAAGAATATGCCTGGGCCATTCAGCCATCTTTCTACTTTGGCTGTGTCTGTCTCAAACACCTTGTGTTTAGCAAGTTGTTTTTGCCTAGTGCCTATTTTTTTCTACCGCCACTTGTCTTGTAAGCATTGTAGTAGCGCTGCTGAGTTTCTGTATAGAATCAAGGCAAATATTAAAAGTTCATTTCATAATTCAAGTACGTTAAATTTTCTTCATGGTCAAACTAGATTCCTCAAGAAAAGTGTATTTTCAAAGTTCAGTTGATTCCGATACTGCATTTTTGATGTTACAACCATGTTTATTACACACTGTCCCAACAAAAATGCTACTGTGGTGTAATTTTCTGTCATTTATGGACAGAAAATATAAAATTAACACATTTCTCCTACAGTAGATGGAATATGCATGTAAATGGAATAGGCATGTTAGATTAAGCATACTCACTTGGTCCAATGGTTCAGAGAGTCTAAAAAGTCTCACCTCAATTTTTGGTAAGTTGGGAGATGAGGGGCTGTATCACAAAAATGCCCCTTACATGAGGACTCTGGGAAGGATTGAAAAGTTAATTTTAGTGAATACCTACATATAATTAAATTCAGATGGCCGTCCACAACTGATCGGCCACCTGTGTTGGTATATGGTTGTTTCTTCAACATTATTGAAATATGCAAATTAACATCTTATATTCATAACTGACGCAAAGGTAATACGTGCATGAACCTCATGTTCAAATAAATCATCCGTCCGACTGTATAGTGATGAATGAATTTTTCTTTCTTCTCACCCATCATCCAGACAAACATGGCATCCATCCCATTGCATGATCACATAGGCCCTCCGCAACCATTGGTTGTGGGGCCCAATTAGTACCCAACTCATCATGAAACCAGAGCTTGTGAAATATTAGTTTGAAAAACACATTATTTTATAAATCATTAACTGAAGGCCTGATTTCCTTTCACCATGTTGACTGAAATATATGCGCTTTGCCTTCTGAGAAGTGGAATAACCCCCAAAATACCCTATTTAAGCACCCCTAAAAAAGACGAAAATTGTCTTCAACTCATTGACTCAGTTCACCCCCTGTCGGCCGAGTTACTCTTCCCAATTCGTTTTGGCTAAGAGCCCACACGGACGCAATGTACATATTACATGTTGTGGGGCGGGTCTGGAAGCAGAGAGGCCAGGTGACACAGTCGTAAAAGGACATAATGATCCAAACATGAGGAACTTCTTCTGGGCCGAACACAAGTCGAGGAGTCAAACAATTAAAAAGCCCTCTGTAGTCCGAACTCCGGCTACGGCATATAGGATTCCACCGAGAAGAGGGCTGCGGACAGCATAGCGCGACCCACAATATCTCCCGAGAGGAAAGGTGAAGAATGCCACATCACCGGTAGAGGAGCTACCAAAACCCGAAGCGGGCTGATAAACCGACTAAGTATCACCAAAGCCTCGAGAAAAAGGGAGTAACACTCGTCAACCAAACCTGTCGAGACGTCAGACATGGAAGAATACTCACAGTCGGGGTTTACGCCCCAATACATTCCCACCGGGAGCGGAAGCTCCCAACCGACTTTAAAGTTCGAGGTCACAGGCTTTGACCCGACTAAATAGAGGGATAAAATCCCCTTCGAAGGTGGGCAGACCCCATTTTCAATGGCTCCCGGTCGTAAAGACAGGAGCCATAACAAACCGAATGATGAGCCGAATGTGCCACCAGGACCCCGAGGGTAACAAGGGGAAAAGCAAAGATCCAGTCGCAAGGCACATTCGGGACGACAAGACCACAGTCAACTTGCCAAGAACACTGATAAAGCCACCTTGAAGGCGAAGTTCGGAGAACCCCCCAAACTAGGGAATACCCCTTCGCGGGGATTCCCGCACTAGGCCAGCAAAGTTTTTTTTTTGAGACAGAAGGCGTGGCAAGACAGACCCGTAGGTTCTCAGGTGAAGAGATCTGTGCAGCTCACGGGCTAAGGCCGGGTAACAACGGGAGCCTGAAAAACCGTTGGAGGGGAGGGTGACTCCCCTAAGACAGACCACCCGACTAATTCGGAAGCACACCCTGGGCCGAAGCCCGTGAACCCGCGTTTAGGCTCCAGAAGCGTGCCCCAACGCTAGTCCCGGACGAGCCCCAACTCTAGGCCGGAACAATGGCCCGCGCTGAACCCGTACAACTAGCCCCAACGAGGGGAACCGTCGAGCCGACCCAATACCTGTCTGGTCACCCCGAGCAGACAGGCGGACCAGGCTAGTCAGCCGGGAGCCAAAGTAATGTGCGAGAACTGTCAAAGCCACCCCTAACTCCCGAACAAGCGGGAGAAGGGACACACGGTCAAGACACCGACTCAACAGTGGGCAGTGTCCTGGCAAAAGTCGAAAGACCGAAAGTCGAAAGGGGCGAGGAGTAAGGACTGGGAGCACAGGTAAGGTTAGACAAAAGAGCCAAACCACCAGCGCGCAGGACAGACAGAGCCCAGAGGGGGGCCGAGGGCATCCACCTGGGTTGGAGCCAAGCCCCAATGAGGTAACCCGAGCATCAGCATCAAGACTGAATGACCAAAGTCCCTAGACCGGCAAGAGGCAGGCCTACGCCCGGGGCACCACCCGGCATGTATGCCGAGGTCTCGCGCCCGCTACAAGATTGAGGATGAGTGCAATAGAACAGCCCAAGGGGCGATGATCAGGTACCCCATACGGAGTGTAAGGCCAAGGGAGAAGGACATAAAGCCCCTACCCCAGGCCTAGTTCGGCCCAGTGAAGCCCTGGAGGGGCCACTCCAGACCGGCATAGGCAACAGGCCTTAAAAACCCCGAATGGGGGCCAAGGTAATACACCAAGCTGCAGGGCATCAGCCCTAGGGCCAGGCTACATGCTGACCAAGGGTCCAGCCAAGCTGCGAAGAAAGAAACCAGGTCCATCTACCCAACTACACCGCGAAGGAGATGACGGGTCTAATTTCGAGTAGGCAAAGCTAGGTCTAGAAAGGCTCCCAAGGCCTAGGCCAAGGCGAAGTCAAAGCCCGCCAAGGCTAAAGGCCCACGCCTCCCAAGAAGTCGGTGGCTAAGACCCAAAGACCAGTAATCACAGCCAAGCTGGATACCTGGTCTTGACCCCAGGGGAACAGAGACTCACCGGGCACAGACGGCAACTGTCACTAGCCCCGACTCGGAAGCGTCGCTAGGCCCCGCTGATCCCCATGAGGGGGGCAGCGAAGCTGCCTCATAGCCCGAGTCCAAGTTCCCCAAGGGAGACGGCGGACCATGCTAGGTAGCAGTAACCTAACAGCCGAGCCTCATAGCCAGACTCCAATGCCTAAATGGCCCGGCAACCTAACTGGCAAGACCAGAGTCCTCCAAGTTCCCCCGATGGTGTACACGGAACGGGCCCGGACTTGCACCACGAAGGAGCTAGGCTACCGAGGCAGCACGAGTCATCCTCCACATGAGGGCAGCGACGGAGCGCAATGGCTCCGAGCTACCTCCAAGCTCCAAAAAGGAGCCCGAGCAGCGAAATGCAACCCCAGCGAAGCCGGGGGCAGAGTGCATAAGGCTAAGGTCTGGGACCCCGACGAAGCTGCAGGCTAGAGCACGGCAGTATTCGCCCCATACCCAGGCCGAGGCTGGCTAGGCCCGCAAGGCAGGGGCAGGAGCACCCCCAAGGTGGTGGACCCTGCATGCAGAAGCTAAGCAACTTCGGAGAATAGAACGCGGTAACCCAAAGACTACACAAGGCTGAGATGGCTCCCACTCACCAAGGCAAGGCAACATGCCACCCAGGGGTGAAGCCACCATGGCCTAGGAGGTCCCGACCGAAGGTGAGCCCTCTGGCCAAAGAGCATACTTGGTTATACCCGAGAGAACCGCAGAGACCTACAGCATCCCCGAGGGGATGCCCGAGAGCCGAGCCAGGCGTACGGACAGGTCCCGAGAGACATGTCGCAGGCGCTCTTGAGTTGAAAGTCAAACCAGGAAAGGCGGACAAACAACACCCGAGCACATCCCCCCCGTACGAGGGGACCCGTCCTGTTGTTAACCGTAATCCAACGCCCACGACGCGGATCAACGGTCACCATGCAAGCGCACCCCTGCCGGGCAAGGAGTTCCGGCAAAGAGGATTGAGTGTACAACATCAACGCAAGCCGATCACCTCCGAGAGGTGAGCCGCTATAAAGGGAGGGTACTGCGGCGCCGAGGCGGGGAGAACCAGTCCCCTAGAAGTCCCGTAAGAAAAACCATGAGCTATACAACCCGCGAGAGCTTATTATCGACATGGGCTACGTGAACGGCACAGATAAAAGGCTCCATCTCGCCCTGAGAGGATGCATGCTTATCCTTCACCGATCCCGCCTATCCCCCCCACCCCGCTATTGCATGTCCCCTTATTCTGCCCCACGAGGGTGCCGTAGAACGGAAACACGACCCATCGGGGTGTGTACCGTAACTGCTGAACCGTAGCGGGAACTATCGCTGGACGACCTGCACCAGTAACCGCACACTGAACCCCGCTGTGAGCGGGACCCAACCTGGCGAAGCGCTGCACGCCCCCCCTAGCCCGTTGAGGCCTTGTACAGCCTGCAAGCAGCACGGGCCAGATTAACCCCGCGGGGCTAGCAGGCGAGCCCACCCGCAAAAAGGGTGTGCCGTAGGCTGAACTGAACCGAAGCGGGAGACCATTCTGGCGAACCGCACCAGTAATCCGCGCACGGTACCCGAGTGAGCGGGGACTCACCTGGCGTAAGCCCTGCTCGCCCTCACCACCCGTGAAGCCTGGTGAGCAATGCAGCACGAGCCAGATTGACCCCGCCGGTCTACATGCTAGCCAGCGGGAGCAGTGAGCATAAACGAACCATCATCTCGGGCCGCCCCTTAAACGGGGCACCGAGGAAACCACCTCAGGACTGGCCGAATCAAGGCCCCGAGGAGCCGGACCCCACGGCAACGGCTGTCCGCGAGGTCTGTCCCCTAAACCACGAGCGCGGGGTGTCGGTACTGTCTGATCGGTCCCGGAACACCCTGTGCGTCCCCATTAAGGCCAACCCCCAACACAGAAAACGGACCGCCACCGTACGGACTGCAGCCGTCCCAATTCCACAGGGAGAGAGCAGAGGCAGACCACGCTAGCCTGCACACCGATAAAGCGCGAGAAATCAGGGTCGAGGCCGATCGCTGCTCGCGTACTATCCCAGTCTTGCACTCGCCGCGAAGGGCCGGCCAACTAGCACGCTATGAGCAACCGAAGGCTGCCGTACCGGAATGTCTGCAGGCGCCAAAATCCCCAATGTAAAAAGCAGAGCAGACCGCGCTATCCTGCACGGAAGTCCCCTAGGGCTAGACCAGGCGAGCCCAACGCGGTCCGGTAGCGGCGGTAGACAGGCGGGCGGAACTCCCGAGAGAGAAACGCCCCCCTAACACGCCATGAATAGGCCGAAGCTACAACATCTTTAGGTGCTCCAAAGCAGCGGGGCCCCTTGGAAGAACCTCGGACCGGATCCCGACACCATCCCTCCCGTTCCCTTAGCTAAACATAAACAGGAAACGTGTTCAATGGCGAACCATTGAAAAACAGAAAGGCCACCGCAAAAGAACAAGCACCAAACGGAGCGACAGCGTAAGCAAGACCCGTAATGACCGCACGGAAAAAAGAGGGTCGTCGCGGGGCGGCAATCGCAAAGACGGCTGAAAAAGGGGGGTGAAGCGAGCCAGATGGGCGCGCGTGCAGGAACGAAAACGATCGGATGAAAAACCAAGGCGAGCCGCGGTAAGACCCGGGCCGCCAAGCGGAGACAAGATACCGTCTCGGTAACAAAGTCACACACACGGTAAAGAATTTCCAAAGTCCAGTTTTCTCCACATATTTTATTAAATACAAACCGACAAGCCATAAGAATAAAATCTAGACACATCTCACCCAAAGAACTGTTTTATTGTTCGTATGGCAACACAAGAAAACAGAAACGGCTCACAAAAGCAAGGCATCCAAAGCAAACGCACACGTGCGGCAATGGTGCTTTGTTACCGTTCTTTTCCCGCTACACAGATCACATGACTCGCATCGGCTGCAAAAAAGATACACATAAAAGCTCTCCGACGGGCGTAAAGTCGCTGTTTATTCCCGTCCCAAATAGAGCTTTATAAATCTCAGTATAAATCCAGTAATAATATCCGATAGTTATGGTATAGTAGTAGAGTATTCCCTTATTAGACGACAACTAGTCCCGTATCAAAATCCGTTATTTTGGTCTAATGACAGAGCTGTGGTAACACGGCGTCCTTTGGAAGGGCGTCCAAACGGAATTGAGGAAGAGTAATGGCCGACATGGTTATGCCTGGGGTCACTGGTTGAGACCATTTTCTCCGCTTTTTAGGGGTGCGAACATAGGTATTTTGGGGGGGCATTCCCACTTCTCCAGGAAGGAAATGCATAATTTCAGTCAACATTGTTAAAGGAAATCATCTCAGTGTAATGAGTTTTACAAAGTTCATGCAAACTCTTGTTTGACACTTTGGTATTTTCAATGGTTTACATGGTTAAATGTATTGCCTCCATATCATTACCATTTATTGATAACACCTCTTTATAATAAGATTTAATCTATAACACGCTACATATCACTGAGTGCTCAAGCCGCGGTGAGTGCCTTAGGCTTCTCAACACAACGGTAACCAGAAACAACAAGGAAGTCATATGAAAGAATGTCCGATTTTGATGCTAGGAAACCGAAGGGTACTCGGAGGAAGACTTGCGAGACGGGTACTGGATCGGCAAAACCAAATTCACATACGACAACAGGCTCCCACTGGGGATGAACCCGGGCTGCATTGGTGAAAAGGCGAGTGGATAAGCCACTACACCATCCCGCCCTCTTTCCTTGTCACAGCATTGTTTGATAAGAATTTTGAAAACTCAGTATTAGAATAAATAAGAAGTAATCAAAAATCAAATACTTGTAGTGGGTTGCAAACATTTAACCTTAACTAGAATTCTGGGTTCTCATTTCTTCAACAGTTTCTTAGAGACTTTCAAGATTGCTTTACACTCCAAAGCGGTGGGCAACCATCATTGCAGAATTTTCAGATTCTTAGTCAATCCCTTATCACTATACTTAACCGATCAGTACAACATAGACCTCATGATGACCTTTGCACTCAAACGCTAAGGCTCAACACAACCCTACAATCAAAGAATAATTCTGACAACTTTTGCGGCATTGTCTCTCCGTCTGTAAAAAGCAAGCATCATTTGGTATATATTTCAACAATAACCGCAAGTGGGTGACCCTAATCTTGAACCCATTTAAGAAGTCCTGGCAAATCCTAAGAATAGTACAAAGCCACATTCATAAAAATCCCTCCAAGCTGTGGAAGAATCAA
This sequence comes from Ophioderma brevispina, assembly GCA_023653785.1. NCBI lineage: Eukaryota > Metazoa > Echinodermata > Ophiuroidea > Amphilepidida > Ophiodermatidae > Ophioderma > Ophioderma brevispina. The sequence continues at coordinate 19,689 of JAMKCH010007929.1, read as the reverse complement.
TTCAAAGTACTGGTTAACATTTAAAGTTAATCTGATTCTATTTGTGAAATTACTTGCAATATAAAAGTAGACAAGGCTAAATAACGACACGAGTAAAGTATAACATAGCACAAAATGCAGTAATCTTGGAAAGTGATACACATAAATATTGCGACAACAGGCAAGATATTGTTAAGCTTGGTCCTTTCACATATATCTGCAGCCCACAAACGTGCATATATTTGTTACAAAGTCTTATACCTTATCCTGAGCCAACAAGACCATGCCTGTCTCATCACTACATGGGTGAGATGGCTGACCTGAGAAATCCATCTTTCTGATCTTAGGATAGTAGTCCCTTGATTTCCTCTTCTTCCTTCTCTTGTACTGCCTGAAATAGGACAGATACAATATGCTGGCATTATACTTTGTTCAAGACTGTTCATTATGTCTACACAATTCTAAGTTTTCAATTAAAATACAAGAATCTGGCTCTATTTTTCAGTAAAACAATGTTTCTATGTGATTTATTTTCTTAATGTTTTGTTTATTATTTGATACATATTCCCTAAGAAACCTTAATTTCAATATTTTTAAAAAAAATAAAAAAAATGGTTTCAGCCAGACAGAAATATGAAATCAGTCTACCTTGGCTTCAAAAGACTTCGGTACAACCTGAGACACCTGCAGTCTTGGAGGCTCAAGCCTTAAAACAATGGCTCCCTTCTCAGCTAACCAATGCTCACAGGTTTCATAAAGTTGGCCCAGAATTCCTGAAAGGATGACAATTATAATTATAACTTATGCAATAGCTTGAGCATGTGATATTTATTTAAAATCTTAAGGTGAATGAACTGGGAGGCAGTAATATGCATATTTTGATGCAACTCTGCTCAATAACCTAAAGGACTATGACAGGTTAGCCTGCAATTTGCCTTGTCTGCCATTGCCCAAGTTTCCCATGTTTAAGTCACCTGTCTTCTCTGGCAGACAAACCTGCAATCTAAGCCTGTATGTCAATGCCAAGTTTCTCCAGTTTATCAAGCTTACCATGTCTTTTACTCTCGGCAGACAAGCGCTGCAAATTTAGCCTGTCTGTCAGTGCCAAGTTTCTCCATGTAGCATCTCCACCTGTCTTTCTGGCAGACAAGCCTGCAATCTAGCCTGTCTGTCATGCCAAGTTTTTCTTCTAAGTTATCATCTTCCACCTGTTCTTCTGGCCGACAAGAAGCCTGCAATCTAGCCCTCGATCTTTCCTAGTTCCAAGTTTCTCCATGTTATCAACTCACCTTTCTTCTTCTGGCAGTCAACCTGCAATATCTAGCCTGTCTGTCAGTGCCAAGTTTCTCCCTGTTATCATCTCACCTGTCTTTCTGGCAGCCAAGCCTGCAATCTATGCCTGTCGTCAGTGCCACTTTTCTCAATGTTATCATCTTACCTGTCTTCTGCAGACAAGCTGCCATCTAGCCGTCTGGCATGCCAGGTTTCTCTCCATGTTACAACCACCTGTCTTTCTGGCAGACAAAGCCTGCAATTTAGCCTGTCTGTCAGTGCCAAGTTTCTCCATGTTATCATCCACCTGTCTTCTCTGGCAGACAAGCCTGCAATTAGCCTGTCTGTCAGTGCCAATTGTCTCTCATGTTCTCATCTCACCTGTCTTTCTGGCAGTACAAGCCTTCAATCTACCTGTCTGTCAGTGCCAAGTTTCTTCCCTTCTCCATGTTATCAACTCACCCACCTGTCTTTTTTCTGTCAGACAAGCCTGCAATTTTAGCCTGTCTGTCAGTGCCAAGTTTCTTCTCCTATGTTATCATCTCACCTGTCCTTTCTGGCAGACAGCCTGCAATCTAACCGTTTGTCAGTGCCAAGGTTCTCCATGTTATCACTCACCTGTCTTTCTGGCAACAGCCTGCAATTTATCTGTCTGTCAGTGCCAAGTTTCTCCATGTTATCAAACCACCTGTCATTTCTCTGGCAGACAGCCGAAATCTAACCTTCTGTCAGGGCCAAGTTTCTCCATGTTTTCATCAGCTCACCTGTCTTTCTGGCAGACAAGCCTGCAATTTAGGCCTGTCTGTCAGTGCCAAGTGCCAAAGTTTCCATTCTTTTCTCGCCATGTTATCACTCAACACCTCAACCTCATATCCCACCGTTTTTTCATCCACACTTCACCACTGGCGAACCCCAGCCTCCACCTGCTCCCTCCCCAGTACCGGCCATTTAATTCCCAACCCGGTTAATGAGCGTCCTCAGCCCTCCTCTACACCTCTCCCCCTTATCCATTTACTTGTCCTCAGCCACCTCTCAGCCCTCATGCAGCAACTGTCCTATTCCAACTTCGACCACTTTGCGACTCCATCTAAATAGCACCACAGGGAGGGTGACCCACGTGCCACAGTCCCGGCAGTAATCCCCACCGCAACCGCACATGCCCACGCATCAACCCCTGCTTTCTGAGCAGACAAAAAGCCTGCACATTTAAAAGCCCCTGTCTGTCCAGGTGCCAGTGCCACGTTTCTCCAGTTATCATCTCACATCTCACACACATCATCAATCCTCTTCACCTCCCCCTCCACCCTCACCCTTTCTGTTTTTCTGTGTCCAGACAAACGGTCTTCCTGCAATTCACAATCTTCTCCTTTCTTGTTCCAGGTCGTTCCACCTCACTTTTTTTTTCTCTTATTGGTCCGAGCCCCCGCCACAGTTCCGGCCCGCCCCCCCCGTCCGCCTGGCAACGACAGCTCCCCACTCCCTCCCGTCCCTAGGGGTGTCCTTTTCCCTCTTTTTTTCTGGCATAAAACCACGGGCCTGTAATTTAGGCGTGTCTGCTGGTCAGAGTGGTGCCAAGTTTCTCTACTCATTGTTATCCCCGTCACCCTTACCCCTCCCACCCCTCCCCGGTGCCATCCCACCTCACCCCCTCCCGCCCCCCTCCATCGCCCTGGCACATACCATAAGCATCCCTCGATGAATGCGCCGCCTAGCAGACTCGTGCCCATAAGATCCAGGCCCAGCTGCCCTCCCCTTCCACCGAGCCCCGTCCCCCTCAGCACGCTAACGTCGCGCCAGTCCCCCAAGAATCGCCCGGTGGTCTACCCGAGGATCGCCCCTTTCCTAGTCTCAACTTTCCAGCCCACGGCAACCCAGGTGCCCCTTTTGACCTTAATATATGCTTTCCTCCCCCCTATGCCCATCCTCCTAATAATGCCCCTGTCTTCTGCCGTCATACGCCGGTGTAGAATGCAATGCTGTAGATAACGTATAGGTTGTTTGTTTACCCTTATTCGTTACTCTTCTTCATTGTCTAGTTCCTTTCTCCGTGGGGCGTGTGTTCCCTGTCGTCTCGGAAGAGTGTTTTCCCCCCTAAAATACAGAGCGGCCGCCGCTTATTTTAGGCCCCGCTAGGGAAGGAGGGGGCCCTATTTTTAATCTTGGTTTCTGTCTTTTTCCCTGCCCAGATCAACATACCCGCCCTTATCTTTTGCTCATCCATTCCTTCTTAAGTCGCGAAGAGCAAAGAACGATCCCGATTTTCCCAGTGGCTATAATAACCGGGAGGAGGCCCATGTTTTCAATTGGCAAAGGAAGGCCGCAATTCGCAACGGAGGGGGCCGCAACCCCGACCCCCGTCTGCCCGGCGCCTATTGCCACGTGCTTAATCAGGGCTCCCCAGCCTCGACCCATTGGATCCCCTCCGCCGTCTGATTTTTCTCTTTCTATTACCTCCCCTCCAGTTGGCGCGACCCTTCCTACCGAGGATGACCTTCTCCAATGTGCGTGGCCTGTCAGTTAAGTCGAATCTTTTCCGCTCTATCACAGACCTGGTGTATTCCTGTCAGTGCCAAGGTTTTCTCTAGGTTTAACCATCACCTGGGGTCTTTTCTGGTAGAACAAAAGAGACAAATAGCGCTTGCACAATTTTAGCCTGTCATGTCGGCCCGCCAAGTTTTTTCTTTTCCTCTACTAAGTTTTTCTATGGTTCACCTCATTCGACCAGCCTCCACTCAAATACTCAACCCCACCTCCCCTTTCTTTTCTTTCCTCTTTCCCTTTCTTCTTTCCCTGGCATACAAGCCTGCAATTTATAGATAGCCTGTCTGTTCAGTGCAAAGTTTTTTCTAGGAGGTTACTCAAAACCTCACACCAATCAAAACTCACAAAACAATCAAACACTTTAAACAAACTCATAAACTGCAAACTCAATAACAAACAATACCTCCATGCCCGTCACTACCCCCCCCCCTCCAACTACACCCCCAACTTATCACTCAACCTTTACTCTTTAGTCTGGTACCCTTTCCTCTCTAGTCACGTGTATTTTTTCTTCCACTCACCGCCCCATGCCCCACCCTTCACCCCCCACCCCCGTGATCCCTCCCTAGCAGTTCCCCTCACCTTCGCGCCACCGACGTCACCCCCACCCGTCGCCTTCCGTCCTCTCTCCCTCACCCGCTCCACCCCCGTCCCAAGGAGTTCCTAGCACCACTCGCTGCCGTTTCTCGTGCCACCGCCCCATCCCCACTCTCCGCCCATTCTTTTTCTTTCCCCCCCAGTGTCTTCTACATTCGGACCCCTGGGGTCCCACAAGTGGTAAAACTCTACAACGCAATAAACCGGTGAGATCTAACAACTCATACTCACGACTTATACTTGGAACAAAATAACTCACAATAAAACTGTACAAAAAACTCCACTAACAACTCACACAAATTAATTAGCCAGACTTGTGAAAAAAACTCACCTCCTGTCTTTCCTTTCTGGCAGAGACAGCCTGCAATTTATCCTGTCCTGTCATTAGCTAAGTTTTTCTAGGTAACCATCACCTTCTTTCTGGTTGGGTTTTCTTCCCTCTGGTTCTGGCAGAACACAGCCTGCAATTTAGAGGGCCGGTCATGTCAGTGCCACCAAGGTTTCTTCTAGTTAAACCTCATTCCAAACTCACTAACTCACAACAAGTCAACATCAAAAACTCAATACTCCACGTGAGGAACGCAAAACTCAAGGAACCCCATGCCGAGATAAACCTTTCGCTCTTCTCTAAGTTACTCACAAAACCTGGATCACTACCACCACACAACTCACCAACCCAATATATGTCGCCCTCAACTGCCTCTCATTCATTACTTTGCAAACACCCACCCCACCACACTCCCACAAACTCAACCCTCCCCACTCCGCCCTCCAACTTCCCTCCTCCTCCCCCTCAACCCTCATCCCTACCCACTGTTCCACCCCTTCGCCCCAACATTTCTCTGGCAGACAAAGCCTGCAATTTACCTGTCTGTCAGTGTTGCCAATTTCTCCATGTTATCTGGCTGTGCTCCAATGTGGTGAAGCTGCTGCTGGACTGTCTCTCTTTCTCTGTGACTCAAGCTTAGTCTCAGCTTCTTCTCCTGCTTCTTGATCAGGACAACCGATTGCTTTCTTACTGAGGATGTCTGAACAGATTGCGGTAAAAAAACAAGAAAATAATAACATTATGAGTTAAAAATGCCTATGATTATATTAAACACTACGGCCTGACTGTGTCGAACTGTGTCGGCCTATAATCAAATCAGTTGTATGCCACAGTATGATAGTAAATAACCAACAAGTGACTACACTTACACGATGAGCTTCCATTTGTTCTTTCAGCCCTTCTACAGTAGACTGATATTGTCTGCAGTCACAAGATCTCTTTCTAGGTCTACCAGCCAGTCCTTGCATTCCTTTGCCTTCTGTTGGAAGGTTATATCTGTCACAGCTGTTCCAAGATTTCTGCACGAGCACTGGCTTGGTCCTCCAAACAGACCACCTATTTTGAAGCAGCTCTGGATGAAACAAGTTAATAGAGTGATTTTGCTCAAATTCAATATACTTAAATTTTAATTTGGGTCTACATTAAATGTTCAATTCATATATGCTGCATGCATGCACATACCACAAACTTTCATCATGCACACCCAAAGCACACACAATCACAGCCGCACATGCACCATAAACATTCACATTTATACACACAAACACACAACAAACATTAGGACTCAAATGACCAGTCCCTCGTCAAAGGCAAACTCATTATTTTAATAACAACTCACCCAAGGTATTCTTCTAGCTTTTAGTCTGTCAGTTGTGATCTGGGTTGACATGCTCTTGACGCTGGCGAAGATTTCTAGGTCGGGTCTTTGACTTCCGATTCTGCTGAATAAGCCTGTCAAAATACCATAAATGTATGCTTAATTATTATTGGGATGTACTGTCAATGGAGTGCAACAAGTTTGTAACTGCATATTTGTCATTTTGCAGAAAAGCCTTTTGTGTTCAATATCTTTTGTTTTTTATTGTTTTTCAGTCCTTTTATCAAATATTTTTACTTTGATGGACGGCTTGACACTGTAGCTTGAATTCTTTTGTTACCTGTATTTAACAAAGCAGGCAAAAATAAATTTTACCCAAAATGTTCCAGTTATGCTTTATTCTACACACACTCTTCACATCCTTTGTATCTTATAAGAACAGACTGAATGGCTTACTGTTGGGGGAAACCAGGAATTAGAAACAAGTGGTTCTTGAACACAATGTCGCCCTTTTACAATCTAACTTTCCTTCACTCCTATTCTACTACTTTACTTCAGATTAACCTTTGACCGGCACAAGTGACCCTTGACCTTATTATCATATAAAACCATTCCATGTTGGCATGTTTGGCCCCAAGTTTGGTTGCAATTGGTCTTCAATTTTCAAAATTATGCCAATTTTGATGTTTTCAGCCATTTTTTTAAAAACCAGACCTCTTATGACTTTTAACCGTGGTATGTGAACATTGCCTCATCATCATACATTGTCATATTCCAAGGACATTTATGATGCATTCGTAGCATGGGATTTTACTTCTCAAATGAGGCCAATGATGTTTTCAGCCTTTTATAAATTGACTCTATCCTTTGACCTTGTATGTGATCCATGACTTCATCAAATAAAGGTTTCTCAAGGGGCATCTTGACCCAATTAAATCTGTAGCAATTGGACTTTTACTTCTTTGGGAATTATGAACTTTTAACCAAAACTTTAACCTTTGAAACACAGCCACATGGCCAGACAGCAGACAGAATTGAGGACTGGTAGGCGCCTTCTGAAAATCCTTGGCAGGTGATCAGGCGATACAAAAACGGGGCATAATTTTCAATCTAATTTGAAAACACTGACATAGTCGATCTAGGTTAAAAAAAAATATTCTCTTTTGTAAATTTGGACTCCCACTTTGGGCATCTAAAGAACAGTCCCTTACACCTAACACAGATTGGATATATATGGTCATGGCATCGAGTCTGCCATGCTTAGTCCAAACAAAAAGCACAAACAGTTCAAACAAACCACAAATCATTTTGGCAGTTGATTTTACTACACATCTTAAGCCATAAAAAATCCATTTCATTTTCATTTGTCACGCTCACAGTCAATTATAACATACTGTATTTAACATTTTTAAAATATCAAAACCATTCAGTCATCATTGATCCATACAAATATGTCGACAAGAATCAATAAAGACCTCCATCATGAGGCCTACTGACATGATAAAGATCACAAAGTTCATCGTAACACCATTATGAGCAGTGGACCGCCTGAGTCACACTGAAGTCACGTTCAGTGATTTGTATTATAACAATAACATTCACAAATGAACAAAACTTATTTTTGGCAGTATATATTTCAAAGGGAATATAGCTTATGGACCAATTTCTTATGGAAGTCCACAACTTCCGTCTCCTGAAGATGTTCCACGGTATGGATGTCAATGGAACAGCCCATCCCTTTCTTAGCATCACTCAATGACTAAAACCACTCACCCTTCTGTGTCTGTTACTCTCTGCAAGGGTGATATGTGGTGAATTGCATTAATGCCGTATGTTCTTACCCCTCTTTATGGCTGACATGATTCAGTTTTCATAATTTTACTATATCATACAAGATTTGCACTGGGTTAGATTTATGCCTGGTTTATGGTCTCAGATTTGTTTATTTTATGGAGATTTATAGTTATTGGCCAATCAGCACAGAAAAACAAATCTGCCACTTAGTTTCATTCAAATTAACTTGAAATTGATAAAAAATTAACTTGAAAGCTACACTCTTCTATTAGAAAAAAATAATCACAAATCAATCAAATCTGTTGCAAAAGAACTTCTTTATTCTCAGTTTTTGGCCCCCCAACAAATTGCTCTCCTTCATAATCAGCTAATGTACATTCCCCTCACCTTGAGTCTGCCTGAAAGAAGTAGTGGATCTGGTGTCTTCGTGAGAACGGCAAGCTACTACTCAGTCTCCTCCTGGATGCGATGGCTCATTACCCCTCTTCTCTGTACCCCCTTACTCCACAGCCATAACTTGTCACTATTCAACATGTAAACACAGCCTTACACACATTCCATTTAAAGTAAATGTAGGGGGGATGCTGGTATTCCCCCTTATCCATTCAAATCTAAATCTTCAGAATCCATCAATACTCAGCCATCACAGTGAGCACAACACTGTGAATGAGTTCTGCTTGAGTTGTGTGAGGTTGTTGCTACTAAATATTGATATCTAGAGGGTGATGAATAGGCCCAATGGAGCTAATTATTGATTGCTTAAGTCCTTCAATCATACCGTGATCATATTTTAGACTGGATACTATTTTCATAATTATCAAAGTAGCTAGGTCCGGTATCATTGTGGAAAACTGTGCCCCACATTTTGCTGAAAAAATACTCTTGAAGAGGGAGTTTCATGAGGTTATATCCGCTTTTTTAACAATTTGTGAGAGACGTGTGGCAAACACAAAATATAATTTTTACAAATGGCACCTAATTGATAGTGCAATGGAAGTAAGACCAACAGGTTGACATCACCTTCCGTCCCATGTTTGTTATTATTTTTTTATGTCAAGGTTAATGAAGCAGTCAAAAGTGTTGTGATCAAGAACACCATTCATCTCCTGCCTCAGCTCGGAAATCCCTGGTTAGAAACTCTGTGTGCTGTTTTGTAAGCATTTGTAATTGCAGGCATCCTCATCATGTGTTATAACTTACATTATTATGTGAACTTAATATTAATCCTTTTCATTTTGAATGAAATCCTATGGGAAGCCAAAAACACTTAAACCAGTTTTTTAATGCGAAAAAAAACTTACAGCTCAATGGAATCTTAAATTGACACAAGGAGATTTTCTAAGGATACAAACTTCTAATTTGCCACTTGATTGGTTGCAGCACCATCAAAACTGTTTCTGAGGTTTTATGACAAATAAGTAAGAAAGAGTTTTTTTAGTTCCAATGCTATCAGTGCTATTCTGTTATATACACTTCAACAGCATTCAATAGTGTAGTAAATTCACCTAGCATAGGATAGCTCACACATTTAAACATACAGCATGTGACAACATCATTTGAAATGGGTTTTACAATAGAATTCAATCTTCAATCAAGAGATGTTTGTTTCTTCACTCATTCAGTATTTCTAATTTGCAGGCAAAAATACACAAAATCAAGATCAGAGAAGGGGAAAGGAAGAAAACCTCTTCTGTTGCATACTTTTCTTGATCACTGTCAAGCATTTCTATACAATATTTGTTTCTCACCAATCTTTAAGTCTTGCTGTAATGTACTGTGCACCTTATTTTACTATTTCTGTTTAATTATGTACTATATGATTCTCAGTGCAATAACGGCACATTGCCAAAGGAAAAAAAAAAAGAGATGGTTTCAACATGTTGTGTTATATATTAAATTTTGTTCATTGAGCAGGAAACCACTTTGCCTATGGTGACTGGGGGAACTAAGATCTTCGAGAAGTTCAGCATTGGTGAGCAGTCTTTCTCTACTGCTGTCTTTTTTTTTCTGGATACCACAGGATTCTTGAAGGTCATGTCTTCAATTTATTAATCAAGAAAGGTTAATGGAGACAATCACTTAATCTGATGACTGCATATTTGAATCACAAAAGCTGCAAGTACAGAGATTTTGAAATTGTTTCAGTGTTGTATATCTTGAGTCTGTGAAATGTATGATATTGCCTTACATCAAACCAATGCCCTATCATCACCAAAATATTACTAGAATCAAAGTGCAGTGATGTGAAAAGAAGATTAGAAGAGCATTTAAAAGCAATGACCAACACCCTACATTTAGCCAAAATTCTGAGGTGGTTTACAAAGTTGATAAATTGGAAAAGATATATGGAATTTTTGAAACCAGTGACCAAGGTATGGGTTGATAAGTGTCACATATTTTAGATCACCAAAAATTTAGAACTGAAAAACCTAAAGAATCCCTGTCTTCATATTTCCTAATTCAAACTTTGCCCAAGATAATGCCACAAAATAAAGCCTACATGATTGTCAATTTCCATTTCAATGAAAATGTATATTAGAATAGTTCAGTGACAATTTTACCTAATAGGTAAATGATCAATATTTCATTAGCCATAGCCATAATCATTTTAACCTTTATTATTACAGAACAATGACAAATGGACCACCTCCTGGAGATTCACTCTTTTGTCATTCTACACTGGGATGGAACAAGCGGCTAGATCAAGCAAGCTCCATGAAACACATCTTTGGTTTTCCAAGGAGATGGTATTGATTACTACTAATGCCTTTTGTATATTTGACAAAACCTTGAGCATTAGGTTTACACTGAAATCTGGGAATCTCAAATGCAGTCTGTTGGTCTTTCAAATCCAAAGAAGAACTCCCCATGGTTCTCTATGAATGGTTGAAGTTGGGTTGCACCATATGATTTTCAAAAATAATTCTATGTCATATTATAAATATTATTATGACCAAACCAATCAAAACTAATCAATGAATTACTTTCATCACCAATCCACCAATCTTCTAAATAATTTCCCCTTTGAAATTGGGTTACCATTATTCCTTATTCATATAGTTACGAGAGAAATGTACACTTTCAATATGTAATCACTAGTGTAATTGGTTTCAAAGTGAACTTGAGTGCCATCAAAACAGCCATCGTCAGGTGTTTTAACTCTACAGATTCTAACAAACTCACAAATTTATGCCTATATTTTTCAGCCACAATTAGCTATGAAATAGATTACTCATTATGAATATGAATATATAGTTTACGTTTTAGCTCATTGCCTGTTAGCGTGGATGTGACAGACTGTAGCCGGGGAGCTCATTTTCACTAGATTTTGTCAGTTCTCGGCTTTCGCGCTCACTATGTTAAGACCTTTCAGTGATTTGCTAATCAGCAATCGAAAAAATAATCAAAAATCATGATTTTTAGGCATGTACGTAACAAAGTACAGGTATCCCAACATTCCCTAATGATAAGACTCAGAGCAACCAATAAGGACAGAATCGGAGAATTTAGTTATTACTGTCCGAACGGACCACTTACGACAACTGTAATTGAATGGAATCGTATCTGTGACCACTGCCGTTTTCTCTTCCTTTTCTTTCAATTCTACAGTCTGGAAAGGTAACTTTGAGAATTCTACAGACTTATCCTTCACTTTGAAGCTATTCCGCATTTGTCAAATATTTGTTTTTTTTTTTTTTTTTTGTTTTTTTTTTTTTTGTATTTTTTTTTTTTTTTTTTTTTATTTTTTTATATTTTTTAATGTTTTATTTTTTTTTTTTTTTTTTTTTGTTTTTGGTTTTTGTGAGTATTTTTTTTTTCTACTAGATTAAGGGGAAAATCACTTGATATTGGTCTTTAAAAGAATTAATGCTGTGGGCCTTGCAATTTGTAACACAAGCAATTTTAAAAAAAGTAACATTTCATGACCACACACACACAAACCCTCCACACGGACACTCACAATGGAATCAAAGTGGACAGGCCATCTATTCTTGTGCCCAACAAAAAAATATTATCCAACATTTTTAATCATAGGAATCTTTCTACTGTGAAATTTTAACTGCAACACTGCACACTACTTTTTTGCTTTGATTCAAATAAGGCTCTCATGATAAATTAAAACATGTTATATGACAACTATCATCACCACCTTGTATTTGTCTAGTTTCTCCTGTGTGGGCATAAGCTCATCCTTCTCCAAATCATGCCAGTTTCTTCTTCCACTGGTAAGCAATCTTCCACCTGCTCCTTGGCCTCTTCATAAGCCGCAGCAATCTTTCTACCTTGAATCCTGTGCAGACCAATTCTTGCAGTTTCCTTCAATTCTGATGCCTGCTATGAGAGTGTCTAGGTCCAGGCATCATAAGCTTTACTTAGCTCAGCTCTTTGCTGCTGGAGGTCCTCAACATGATGTTGTTTAGACTATGTCCCCTGGAGATAATCCTGAAAAGTTACCACATAAGAGCTTCTGAGGGACCTTGAGTAAAATAATGCAGTGCAAAATTCCATTTTGACATGCCAAATACATTGATATGCATACATGACTTTCTATACGAGGTTTTGCATTCTTCGACGAATTACGCATCGCGAAACGAAGTGCGATTGGTCCTTATGGCTCACGAAGTCTACGCACGCTTTTGTTTGATTCTGTCCAACAAACTTTGAATCAGACACGTGTCTATAAAGGGGCTTTGCTTTGCACGTGATTGCAATTCCTGTAGAAGTAGTAACTTTTTTTTTTTTTTTGTTTTTTTTTTTTTTTTGGCACATGAATTGAACCATTCCCTGTACTATATAAATAGGTCGTAGTACTTTCCAGTTTTGGATTACCACAACACGTGTACAAAAATGGAATTTTAATAAACGTGTTTCCTAAAATTATGTTAGAGTCCGTCTTACCTTGGATAGTTGCGAGGTTATTCATGGCCTATGCAATGGCAATCTCAGCAGGCTTCTGTGGTTTCCTCTTCAATGGCTGCCTTAGGTTTCCCAACCAATCCCAAGATCATATTTACCACTTTCCAGGTCTTTCCACTTGCTGCCTGGTTTGGATCTACTGTGATCCTTTTCTTCACCCTGAAAATTTATGAGGTGGTAATTTTGCAATAATTGACCCTTTTTCCTGCTCTTCTAAAACTGTTTCACAAAATCCATACAAGTGTCGAGGGGGTGTGATAAATAGAACACAACCCCAACAATTTTATATTACACTTATACATGCACTCATGAACTTTTAGTAATGCTTTGAAATGTAGCCGCCTTTATTGCACCCGTTAATGCTACGAAACCAAAAAAAAAAACAACCAAAAACGTAATATAAAAATAAATTTATTTTCTGCGTGAACAGAAGTGTTTCAGGGCTGCTTAAACCGTAAAAAACTGAGTGACGACGTCACTTGTCACCTCGAAACTGAACAAAGTATAGCATTGCAACATGCTCTCTCAAAAAGTAGAATAATCATACAAATAGACATGTATTTATTCAATCACTCTTGTTTTGCAGATATGTCTTGCAAGGTCGCAATCATCTGCTAAGTTTCTGATTTCTAAGAAACAATCCCAGAACTATCTCCATGTTCAGAGCTGACATAGGTTCTAGCTATTACCATGTAACATGAACAATTTGTATACATACTTCTACTCAGTACGTCAGTTAAAACAAAATCAAATTTCATTGATCCATATTAATTTTTGGCATTTTTTACCCCAGAGCTCACAGAATGTTGTAGATGCTGGAAACGTCCAATAGTCAGGTTAACTTAACAAAACATCGGTATTTTTGGATTGTTTGCACAAAATAAGATTTGGAATTAAATTAATATCAAGAAAGAATTGCGTGAATGCCATCTTTAATTCACTCACCAGTGGTGATGATTTTGCAAGCCGTTTCTGTATGTTGTCGGCATGTTCCTGTGCGGCAGCATCTTTACTAGCCGATTTCATCCAACTTCTGCTCTGCTGCACTACTAACTGCCGATGCATTAAAGCTGTGTCTAACAGTGCCTTCATGGTTAAAATCATGTGCTTAATTGTCACAGATATCTACTAATACTTATAGATTATTTCTAGGGATTTGCATTTTTCCAATCTATTCATCTTTTACCGGTTCACCATTTTGTCAGGTAGGACCTCTCCCTGGCACTGGAATAAATGATGATGTTACATTACAATGGCAATGCACCTCAGCAAGGTCATTGGTTTTGTGTGGAGAGCGAAGAGAAACCAAACTGATCGAACTGAGGTGTAATTGCTCTCATTCAAATAGCGCCAGTTTTAGACTGTCCCGCAATGGCAAAACCATGCAGTGCGAATAGCTATAATACATTTCATTTGTATCTACCCTCAGTTTCTGTTAATGTTGAAGGTTTTGATATAGTTTAATTTTAGCTATAATTAGGTCTACCATATCTTGAAATAACAATTTTATAAATCAAGCTTAGATCCTTAAAATTAATTTCAGAATTGAGTTCCTTTTATTCTGTTTATGTTCACAGATTTTAAGAGCTTAGTGCCAATTTTGGTTGATTCTGATCTTGCACTTTGAAGTAATGAGCAAATGTTCGCATCACAGGTCCCATAGGCTGTGTTGTAAGTTCTGTCCGTTTAATGCATAGCTGCCAACATTAAGTATTGGCATCATGGAGATTTGATTCTTGGAAACGGGGAGATTTGATTAGAATAAGGGAGATTTTTAGGCGAACGTTTCACAGTGTAATACCTAGGTCCCCAAGAGGATACAGCCGATGGATTTTGTCTTAAAGATCACTTGAAAGCTTCCCAAAGTTTAAAAAGGAACTGTCCAGTATGACTTAGTTTCAATTTGATTTTTATAATGACATGAAAATGGTTACGTAAAGTCAACTTTAAAGGCAACTTGAAAACGGAGCCACCTAAACTTAGGAACTCATCCATGAGATAGAGCTCTTTAAATAAAGCTGTTTCCTGAAAAAAATTGACAGAGCTCTGCCATCAGACAGCCCCTGTTTTAAGGAACGACAGTAGAACTAATTCCATATGGAGTTTTTAAAAAAATCTTGAATGAAAAGGTCTAATTAAAAGTAACTTTAAAGGCTCATAACTGAAAACGGGAGCCATCTACGAACATATGAACTGCATCATTAGATAAGAGCTCTTTAAACTACAGCTTTCCCGAAAAAAATTGACAAGGCCCCGCCGTCTGACAGCCCCCATTTTGGGAACTGTCAGTGGGAACAAAGTCCACAACAGGCACTAAAATAATTAACCTACATTTTTACATTACTAGCCATGATCAGCTCTTAGCCATGATGGAGCATACTCCAAAAGGCAAACAGTCAAATCACATTCAGTTCATCATCGTGTAGGCCCTATCCCTTTGCACCACTGGAGTTAATTTGTTATACTTTTAAGACACAGCTAGCATAGAACTATAGCAGTTAAATGGGTAAATATAAAAAATATTGCCGGTGCTGGTCCATCCGAACGTCGGGAGAAAACGATGTCAGAAACAATTTGAACAGACTTTGTAAACTTTATATCTTGTGTCTTTAATTCACGTTGTAAAGACTTATCCTTTCTGCCAACAACGTGTTACTTATTTTCTTACTTGTTATACGTTTTATTTATTTAAACAACACGATCATTTTTCCGTAGTTTTACTCTCACAATGTACTTCCCGAATGTCGGCATTTATTCACGCATCATTTTCTGCACATAGTTGTGGCTGTATAAGCCCAACTTATACTTTTCCGTATTTGGTATAAATTACGCAAAATACTGACAATCGGGAAGCACTTTTTCTGGAGTAAAAATTTTGTTTTTTTCTATCAGAGGTTGGAATTCCAGGAGATTTTGGCGCTCAATCGAGATAGGAGATTGAGTTCATTTCTGGAGTCTCCGCGGACATCGGGAGCGTTGGCAGCTCTGGTTTATGGGCAGAAATACAAATTTGCTTATTTCTTGCAGAGAACCAATTTGCCAAGTCGATTGGGTACACATACTATACCTAGCCCAACATTCAGATGATACAAAAATCTCACTTTTTAGGTAAGTCAGTGGAACGGCTAATGGATCACAAAATGCCATACCTTTTTAGAAGAGTTTGCTGAATCTATGTTGTATATTTATATAGATTTTAGTACCTGTAACCCTATCAAAACCCTTCCTTTGTAGATGAAGTTTGATTTATACTAATCAGTAAAACCGTCGAGTTTTTTTAGAGTACAAACACATTTTCAACTCAACATCACATTCTTGGGTCAACTGTATGAACAAGAAATCGAGGTCAAACAGTTCTATGAGTGTGACTGGCTGATTGACTACATAATATCTGATATTAAACATACTGTTTTTTTAGAAATAGGATTACAAAAAACTTTCTCTCTATCTCTTCCAATCACAATCCTGGCACTAAACACATCAGTTAGTTATACCTACTTCAATCTTACCAATATCTTATTTTCTTATTTTGCAGGAGGAAATAAAGTTCTTCACTGAATTCCTGTAAATTTGTTTGGTACAAGTTAGCCTTGAAATTCAAACAATATTAGTTGTGCAACCATTGTGAAACATACACTTTGCATGCTTTTATGCAGACATCACATATAAAAGGGTTTCTTTTTTGTATAAGCAGAGATGAACAAAACAAAAAATGATCACACACCACTTTCAGTACCAAACTAATACAGTTGAATTGTGGAAGACACCTTGGAAGACACCCAAGTATAACTAATGGCCTAAATTTGATGAAGGCAAACTTGTATGAAAGAATTAACATGTTTCTAGATGCTATGGTACAAGGAGCTAAATGTAATGAATAGCATTTTCTATCTAAGCTTTTTTTTTGCAAATGAGGAGCAAAAGATTAAAGAACTGAGTGCTAATTTGCAGAATTTGTTGCAATTTGGGTTTGAACACAGGTGTGCTGGAATGGGATGTGGAAATGTACAACTAAAAACTATTTTTTTCATTGAATGGGAGCAAAACGTAGTAGGATATAACATATTTTCACATGCAACTTAAAACAAATGCCACTGACAATCCAATGAAATACCTGCAGCTCTACAAGTTGTTTTTGTGCATCATCTAAACTGGTTGCCTTAGCAACCACCGCTTCCTGTGGCAATGACCTTTCACCTTCCTGTTGCAGCCAATCCTCACAATTCTGGAGTGTTTCTTGGTATGCTTGCTTAGTCTGGATATTATCCTGAAGGCAGCCCTGAATCTCCTGGGCTGTCTGCTTAAGTGTATCAAAACTTTCTTGGAGATCGTCAACCTGAGCGCTTACATGCTCAGTTAGTGTCGGATCATCGGTGTTTGCTTCCAGAAGTAGGGTGCTTTTGTCGGTTAGAGCATCAAGCAGGTCTGAGCATGCACTGAGCTGGCGCATTATGCCCTGTTATTTGAGGGTTGTGTCGTTGTTATGAAAGGTACCGGGTAAGCATAGAAAGAAATATAGATATGGGACAATTTATGGTGTTATTTACAGACATTTTAGTTCAAATCCTGGCATTGAAAATCTGGTTATGGATTCATCAAAACAAAACACTTTAGCAATAAGGTAAAGGAAAGCATTCATTGTGCAAGTAAAAATCAACCATACTTGCTTGATGTTTATCATTGTCACACCATGCACCCATGTGAAAATAAGCATGTTCTGTGCACCACTACAAAACCTGTGATAATGTATTAGGCTAGTGAAAGTGAATGTTTCCTGTTTCCCACAATGATTGTGGTCACTGCATCATAATTTATTTTTTACATTGTTTTTAAAAAAATTTAAACTTAAAAAATCAAATATTTTTAATAATTTATTTCCTTGCAAAGGCATTGCAAGTTTAGATGCAATATCAGCACAAACCAAGCATCTGAAGATAAAACTGTTTAATCCATGTTTAGTCACAAATGTGGATTAGCCCACCCAACCAGAGTTCACAATAGCGGTGTGCAAATACTTAAGTTTAATGAAAAAAGAATAATGAAATAGTCACCTCATCCCTCCTAAAATGTTTGATGGGAAACAAGATGTTGACTTTCATTAGCCTCATGAATAAACTGAAGATCAACACATGTTCCTGGTGATGTAGCATGAATAAAACATACAACATAAGAATTGGCCTGAGATGACCTTTGACCTTAATTTGCTGAAGTCCACCTACCAATAATAATTCTTGTCATAAAGTTTGGTTTGAATTGGAGTCACACCTTACAAATAGCAGTGCTTAACTTTTAGGGTTAAAGTTCCAGGTAACATTTGACCGTAGACATATATACATGCATACAGATGGCATTTGACAGTCCCCATCCCAAAGTATTCAGCAGAGACAAAAATATCAGTTAACTAACCTTTGAAATTGAAAACTATGTGCAAAATAATATTGGTAATAACTGCCTGTACTATTTCACTATCTTTAGTCTGTGGTTTCATCACAGTACTTTCCAAACAACAAGATTTACTTTTTAAAGATAGGCGACCCAATCTTATTATTATTTTTCATATGTTTTCTCCCTCACATGAGAGCATATCACCAAAATTTCGAGTTCAGCCATTTGGATAGTAAAAGCAAAGATGTGTACTAAATTGGCCCATAGGACAATGTGCTTTAATTAATATAGTCGATCACATTTGAAGACATTTTTGTTCCTCCATTAAACAGGTAACCTTTCTTAAATTCACTGGAAGTAATGATAAAAGATATGAACTTTTCTCTCATACCAAATCTCACTTGGTGGAGTACAAAGGGGGATGATCTTGTCAATTAGGTCCCCCACCTTTAAATAAGGAAAAATGGTGATTTTGTGCAATTAATTGTCAAAGACAAGTTTGACACACTAAATGCTAATGCAATAGTGCGTCTATATACGGTGCTATTTGATTTGGCATAAGCTTAATCATTTTCAGCAAGGATTTTTGGGCAAGAATTTTGCAAGATAAGCATAATACAATATTGTAACAAGTAGTATTCAATACATATTATGTTAATTAGATTAGAGTTAGGGATGCAATAGGAATATCTACAATCCTTTTTACCTGCGTTTGGCAGGCTGCTGATTCTCAGCCAAGCTACTGGTATCTTCTGGCAATGCACCCTGGAGGTTAGCTGCTGGATACAGTCAACAGCGCCCTCTCTGCCTCTGCAAGGCCACCTCATCTTCTTGATGCTCTCTGACACAGAGTGAGGGAGTCTGACCATTCCTGTAAATATTACGATTAATGTATGTGTAGAGATTAACTTAAATCTTTCAAATCTTATGAGCCATAGAAGAAATGATGTTACCATGTATATCACGCTTCCTTTTCAAATCAAAGTTTTCCCAACCCGATGACCTCGATAAGTGTCCTTTGACAGGTCCTCACACGCAGATTTGGGTGCTTTACCTTCATGTACTGGTGTCACTTGCAGCCGCGTGTATGTGAGTAAATAAAGACACTCTTTATGTTGTAGTTTTTTAACTACAAACATTTCATAATTATTTTTCATTAACAAGTTTAACAGAGTTTATCCATATCATCACATCATTGTCACAATACTCCTGAAATATTTATATTTTGTAAATCTGGAGTAACCAATGTAGTGGGTTTGTTAAATCTAGGGTGTACCACACTCCACTGCCTAATAATCTCCTGAGGTTGATGCACATGTAAGGGCAGAGGAAAGTATCAGTCTAGTAACATTTCCTCACTATAACCGGATGGGGAGCCTGATAGGGATGCTGTTTGTTGGACAGGCACAATTGTGGTCTTCCAGCAATCACTTTCCACTGTTACAAGTGTATTTTGACATTCCAGTTTGCACAATAAATCACAGATACATGTACAGGCCGTGACAATTGCAAGTGAACTCTCACTTTATTATTTTCTAATTAGTCTTTATTTATTTAT